>JAOTRH010006395.1:0-23691 GCA_034768845.1 Heliamphora exappendiculata
AATTAAAATTGTATAAAGAAATGAAAACATGTTATTGGGTTGCAAGTCTTTATACTAACTATCTGAAGCATGTTTCCCATTCACAGGGTATGTAGAATAGACATATACCCATATATGGAACACCTCATTACATTTTGCACCAAATTATTGCATTAAAGGTAAATCATTACTTTGGGTGACATCCTATTAATTTATTGAATTTTTTTTTAATTAGGTACATATATATTAGTTTTGTAATTAATTAATTGTTAAGATTTTTATATTTTTTGTATCTTATTGACAGGTTGATGATGAACGAGTTCATTTGGACAACACCATGTCATTTTTTTTTGTGTATTTCCTATTTTGATTTTTGTGTTGTATTTTGTTAGATATTTGGAAATATTGGCGAGATATTTGGATGTATTTGAAAAAGTAATTACATTTTGGATATTATACGTTTAGGATTAGAAATTGATTTCTAAATATTTGTATGGGATTGATTTGGTTGGAATAGATATGAAATATGAATTTATTTTTATGTTTTATGAATGAGTTTGGATGGAAGACAGTGCAACGAAAAAGAATATTTAGAATATAATTTTTGTTTTTAATAAATTATATTATGGTAATGAATAAAAGTGTCGGAAAAAATTTACCATTCACGACACATTTATTTGCGTTGGTAAAATATTAAAATAAAAAATATTATAATTATTTTTGCCGATAACTATGACATTAGTAAAAGTGCTAAATTTATTCAATTTTTATGTTTTTTGGCCGATGAATTTTGTATTTGCTGACACTGCTTTTAACTTATTGGCGACGCACAATTATGTGATCAAATTTATTATTTTTGCCGATGTAATGTATTAGCGACGCATAACTGTGTCGCCAAATCTATTACTTTTGCCGATGCATGGGGTACGCATTGGCAAAACCTTTTCCTGACACGTTTGCTGATGGATTGGCGATGCACTATTTTTCGTTGCCAAAAACTTTTACCGACCCAATTAGGCTTTAGCCGACAGCTTTGTTTGTGCCGCTGAAAGTGTATTTTGTTGTAGTGATACTCAGAACCAATGATATTTTTATTTCTAGCCCTCTTATTTAATTTTATAAACCAGTTTTCAGCAGAATTGCCAGAAAAATACTGTGGCACCGGAATTTGGGAGTTTTGAAAATGGTCAAAAATAAGAAGTTCAAAAGATGTTTAGAAAATATTTTAACACATTGAAAGTCAAATTTTGAAAACTCATTTTTGTTAAAAATAGAGTCGCCACTTGATTTTTGAGAAAAATCAAGAAAAATAAAAATTGCTACTGATCTTTAAAATGTTTAACTAAAGAAAAGAGGTTCGGGGGTTAAGGTACAAATCGAAAAAAGTGTTAGGCACCTCGTTCATCCAACCGTAAGGTTGGCTTCTACTAATCATCATTAGTTCTTTAATAAAAATTTTTAAATGCTCGCATATAAAAAAAGTGGAGGCAAAGAGAGAATATTCAAAATCAAATATGAAAAATATATAACATATGTATATAGAACGCCAAAACAAAGCAAATAATAAAAAAAAATTCAAGTCCTACGGCATGCAATTTCTAACGAAAGTATACATGGAGCACTCCCACATGTAATTTTACCAAAATAAACTAAGCTATCATGATTTGAAGAAAATGACAAAAATATGCTAAAAATTGTCAAAATTACCTAAACATGAATTACAACTAAATAAGCTAAACTATTTTAAACACAATTTTAAAGAAGGTGAATAAATAGTAAACTAACATGCATATTATTAAACTATCTAAAAGAAAAACTAAAATGAAGAAAATGTGTGAAAATTCTACAAAAACAAAATTCACCTAATGGAAGTAATAATACGGATTTTATGTATTAATATAATGAAGAAATATTTGAAGATTTAACTGGAAAGAAAAAGAAATAAAGAGAAAACTTGCAAAAGAAGAATTAAACCAAAATAAAAAGGTTAGAAAATGTTATTAAACTAATAAAAAAACTAACTATTTACATTTTATATTTTAAAAGAGATAAAAGTAAATAAAAGGAAAACAAAACAAAAGAGCAAAAAATTACACTTAAAGATGCAATCTAGCTTAAAAGACTTTTTATGATTTTTGAGTTTAACAAAATAAAAAAATACTATAAGAAGAAAATTAAGCTAACATTAAAAGAAAAAAAAAAGAGAAATATTAGCGCTAAGTGAAAAACTAAACTAATATTAAAAGAAAAGAAAATGAAAAAAAATGAAAAAGAAAATGACATACTTGAACATTAAACTATCTTTAAAAGAAAAGAATATAAAAGTAAGATAAAATGTAATGCTATTAAATAAACATTAAACTAACATAAAAATAAAAGAAATTAAATACAACTATTTAATTATCAAATATGAATGTAGTATTGACAACTACATCCATATAAATGTAAGTAAATTATTATAAAAATTAATAATATTAACAAGTTGTAATTATCAAAACATATTAGCACTAAATTAATGATTCAATGAAGGTGATAATATGCTAAAGACGAAATGAAAATAAAATAACGGATAAAAACTTTAGAAGAAATAGCCTAACTATATTAAACAACTATACATATTCTACAACAAACTACATTGCAAATATCAAACGAAATTGACTATAAATGAAATAGAAGAATTTGAAATAAAAGTTAATCCGATAACTCCAAGAGATAGGAAATAGAGCTAGAAATATCGAGGATTCAAGCAAAGTACCTAGATCGCTAAGGAATCCTCAAGTTGGGGAATGGCAATGGGCAATTCGATCCTCGAGCGATGATTCAAGTTAGGGTTTCAGAACTTCGGTATCGGTCGTTCGGATCTCGATACTTCAGCAAGGTTCTGGCATTGGGGCTCGGGATTGCTCAGCGACTCGGCAGAGCTTTTCTCTCTAAAATTCTGTCCTAAAAACGTATGCTGGGTACGGTATTTATAGAATTCGTCAACCAATGAGATGCTAACAAATTTTGGGACAAGTCAAGCCATTTAAAGTTGGCGATCGCCAGGTTAGGAGTTGGCGGTCACCACATTTGAAAAGGTACCAAAAAGTTCTATTGGTTGTCGCCACAATGCAAGTTGGCGGTCGCCATGTTGGAGGTGGCGGTCGCCACTTTGGGTTAGGGTTTCCAAGAAGTTCTATTGGCGATCGCCACAATAAACATGGCGATCGCCACAAAAAGTAGAAGTTTCCAAATGGTTCTATTGGCGGTCGCTACGTTGGTTTGAAGATTTTGATGATTGGGTTCAATTACCGAGCTTGGATCATTTTTTGAGGATCGTACTGAGGCACAATTCCAATCGTTTTCATCATCAGATTCACCTAAGATGGGCAGGATCAAATTGGGGTGTCCATAGTCTTCACCTTAAATGTCTCGCGTATTTATTACACGATAATTCGTCTAAATCACAACAAACAATGAAGATTTCTACAATTTTTATATTCAACATGATTATGTACCGAGAATTTCAATTTGATCATACATTTACCAATTATTCAAAAGGATAACACTTTTCAAAGATTTAATACAATACCAACATTCAAGTTGAATTCAAATTTAATGTGGAGTTCCAATTAAGTTCCAAACACAGGTTTAATCCTTCATATCGAAAACAAAAGAGATTTCAAGAAAAACTCCTCACCTAGATTCCCACCAAATCAATTTTCATACCCAAACAAGACTTCAAACGAGCCACAAACCTTCAACTCATTATTTATAACTAAAAACCCAAGTTTTCCAGACTATCACCTTCTCACACTGTCACGCTCCAAAAGCTAAGACAAGATATTCCTAGTGATAAAAGGTAAAAAAAGATTTAGAAGAAAGAATGATCACCAACAATCAATGTCAAACGACATCATCCCGGTTGCATCCCGGGGTCCAAAGGCCCAGCACCATGAGGTCCACGAGTAGTTCATACCCATAGCCCAAAGCGTGAGGAATCTGAGAAAAGAGGTCAACGTTAATAAAAATAAAGTTTTCCATGTAGTCTGATAAAAAATATGTAAAAAACGGTTAAAAAATATAAACATCCCCTCACTATTTTGGCCATTACTCTTTCAAAAAAATTTATTTTAATATGAGGTTAGAACCATTGGAAAAAAAGACTTTTGGGCTTTAATTTGAGCATAAGAATGACTTAATTCGGAGTTCAAATAGTAAAAATACACTGATTTAAAGAACACATTTTTAACCAACGAAAAAGGCCGCTCGATAGACCGCTCGAGCGGTCTGGCCTGCAACAATAAGTCGAGACCAACCCAAAACCGTCCAATAGACTGCTTGAGCGGTTTTTTGAGCTGTCTTATGCCAAAAATTGATTTTTTTGTTAGATTTTGAAACCAACACCCATCCAAATCCATTTTCATGCAAAGAGAAGGTACTAGAGCCTTAGAAAAACATAGGATTTTATCAAGGGATTTAGAAGCTCAAACAATTAACCCGGTTAAGCCAAGATTTTCAACACATCCCCACACGTCAGCCCGATTAACTCAAATAATCTATCAATTTCTCATTTTAACTACAACATAAGATAAACCCAAATCTCCTTCTTCCATCCCTAACTAGGGTTTTCACAATTTATAACAATATTCAACACAAACCAATCCCGACTTCGTATAACTCATCTATTTTCACAAATCACCAAGTGTTTCCTTCCAAATATCAACCCACAAGATTTTAAGAACTAGGGTTTCCAGAAAAAGAGGGGTTTTATCTTATTTTTCATCAATAAATGAAATTAAACACATATCCGAGCTATCTATTCAAGATTAGTCGAGATCCTATTTTTGGGTTAAAAAAAATCAAAGCTTTAATCGAACCCGATATTTGCGGGAGCACCCGAATTCACCAAATCAAAATTTCACTAGATTGAAAATGTTGCCCTCGTCGAGTAGATCACTTTTTGTCTCTACGACATCGTTGAAATCCAAGCCAAAAGCCATCAAAAGAGGGAGGGAAGCTTGGAAGCTTCAAGTGTCCATCCATGGAGTTAGAGAAAGAGAGAGAAATGAGGGAGAAGAGAGGAGAGTGTGGGAGAGAGGAAGAAATGGGGTGTCTTCCCAAGCAAGACATGGGTATTTTCAACTCACATACATGTATTAACAATATTAAAATTAATGTTTTTAAATTCTCATTAGCTCAAATTTAATTTCTCATAAATTATCGAATTTTAAAATTATTCTCTGATTTAAAATTTACGGATCTCCACACGTACTAACGAATTTATCCAAAACTCAAATGAGAGTTACCGAGCCCACTGACCATCACTCATATGATAATCTACATATCTTTAGTAATTTATAATTAACCAATATCAATTAATACACACACCATATTATTTATTAAATTAAAAAAGAATCGGGTATCACAACACTTATTTGAAGAGGTTGACTATTATATTTGACTCAGGTGTAAGGCCAAGTTAGAATTAAGATAACTAATTTAAATAAATTTATATTTTTAATTAATTAATTTATTTATTTAAGTAAAAATTTAAGTTTTACTTAATTTCTAACTACACATCTAAATTGGGCACATGTCGGGTTAGATTTGAGTCAACTATTTTAAGTGAGTTAATAATTTTAATTTATTTAAGTAAAAATTTAAATTTTACATGATTTGTAACTGTATCTATTTAAATAAATTGGTTATGTATTCAAGAACAAGACTCGATTAAAATTAAGTCAAACATAGTTTTAAAAAAATATTTATTTATTTGCTTTGACAAAATCACTTATGAGCTGCAAACCGTAGGCTTTGAAGGCATAGCATTTAATGCTTTTTATGAAGACAAATCTTTAGAATATAGGATTGACACGTGCTAAAAGGCACTTTCATTATTTTTTTGAGATTATTTGTGCATTTTAATAATTTCTCTTTAAACAACAAGGGGGAGAAAATAAATGTCAGAATTTCAATGATTTTTTTAACAATATTCTAAAGTATTAAATTTTTTTAAGAAAAAAATTGGCCAACTTTTTCCAATTTTCTGAATAATCCAACGGTTTAACAAATTACAAAATAACCTGTAATAAATGCAAGCAACAAAATATACACAGGTTCTGCTTAGATCCCAAATCTCTTAAATTAAATTTTTAGAAAATTTCATTCACCAAATCTCTTCCTAAATAGAAATAAAAAATTCTGCCCCAAAATTCTATCCCAAAAACTTTCCAAAAATCTCTAAAAAAATCTCGCACCACAACCACCGCAACCACCAAAACCCTAGCTCCGTCATTGTCATCGCCGTTGTCGCCATCTTCTCCGGTGTCGACGTCGACCTCCTTCTCCGGCGTCGATCTTTGGCTTTCCATTAAACTGATAAATTTATCAATTCAAAATTTTAAAGAAAAATTCTCATTCCAGTAAACCGAGAAATGTTTTTAGAGTAATTTTCTTGAGAAAATTAAAGTGATAAATTTATTAGTTAAATTAAAGTAATAAATTTATTAGTTAAATTAAAGTGATAAATTTCTCACGGTAATGGAGACGCTGGTCATGAATGAGTGATAATTTTATCAATTAAAGTTATAAATTTTTTACAACAATCACGATATCAGTGATGGAGAAGTTAAGATTTGGAAGGAGGAGCAACGAAAGTGGAGAAGTCCAGATTCGGAGGAGGAAGGAGCAGCAATGATGGGGGAGTCCAAATTTGGATAGAAGAGCGGCAATGAAGGAGCGGCGGCAGTGAGATCTTGAGTTAGTGGCGGCGGTGGAATCTTGAGTTGGTGGCGGTGATGGAGGTTGATGAAACGACGTTCGTATTTGTGCGGCGTTCGTACTGGCGAAGGAGGGGCAACTGCGACGACGGAGGACGATGGTGGAAAAGAAGTGGTATGTGATCGGTGGTCGGTTGTCAAATAAAGGAGGAGAAGGGCAGTAGTGGCGGCGGCTAGGCACCGCGAGAGAGAGTTTGTACTGTTAGGGTTTCATGCTAGTCTTCCACTATGAATTTGCTAGTTTTCTACCTTTATTTGTAGGGTTTCAAAGTTTCCATACCAGATCCTTATCTTCCATAGTTGTAAATTCAGTAAATGTGGTAAAAAGGGAAAGTAAAAACTCTAATATGGTTAAAACTCTTATGAGATCTAAAAAAAGAATAGTTCTCAGATTTCTCTTCAAATAATTATCATTTACTTGAATTTGAAAAAATTAGAACTAAATATTTAAAAAACACAAATTGAACCTATAAAAAGGGATGAAATTCGTTTCTGGTATTGCTTTTTGGAAAAGTTTCAATTTTTCAACGATTATTAACCGTGAAAATGAAAGCAAAATTACAAGAATTTATTGGAGTATACATGAAGAACAACTGCATGCTGTATTATGCGCAATAAAGGAACATCGTCCCAATGTGGGCACTTGGAGAATACTGCAAGCGCATTTGGCCATCTTCCTAGAAAGTTTAAATCTAATCATATTTTAATAATAACCAATGTTAGTCCTTACTAACGGAGGAAAAAACTTGAGCTTACATTGGGAAGAAAAAAATGACTCCAATGACTCCATTTATTTATTTATTTTTTGCAGAAACCCATCAATGAAACAAAAAACCAAATTTAGTTTCAGATTTCACACATTCAATAAGAAGTTGTTATATGAAATGGCGCGCAAAAATTAAAATGTAAAAAAATCTAATTTAAAAATACTAATCAGTAAAAGGGCAATGAAGAACCAATACAATTAGCCTGTACAGTAAAAGTACCAAGAAAAAAAATCCTCAATAGAAAATAGATCCCTGAAAAATGTAAAGGCAAAAACTATAGAGAGACATGAGTCTTTAGCAATAAACAGTTCAGACATTCAAATGCAATTAATTTATTCATGTTGTGTGACTTCATAAAATAATCAAACTTATCTAGAAGTTATTCATAAAATAATCAAACTTACCAAGGGAATGCAGCTCCAGGTTGACCGTCGTGAGTTTGGCAGTAGCCTGCATTCATTCCAGCGGTGCCTCCAAATTTGAAGCAATCACACATTTAATGCCCATCCGTTAGGCTCTCATATTGGGAAAGGGATGAAGAATGTATTGACACCTGGTATCATCCTACTGGTGTTATGTCCAATGGGCCTCCATAACCGTATCAAGTCCGTTGAATCCTTCAAACGTAGCTACCCCCAAGGCATCTGTTCACGAGCTATATAACTGCCTTTTCTTTCAAACTTACTTTCATTTTAGGCAAAACCTGCACCCCGCTCTTCCCTTGGGATTCCAGAGATTAACTGAGTGCCCTATGCCCTCTCGGTAAGATTCTCTTTTCACTTCTCTATTTTTATTGATTTCGCAATTCTGGCTCCTCATGTTCCTTCATATTCATTCCCTTCCCCTTTGTATTTCTTACATCGCACTTTATACCTCTTGCGTCATCACAAGCACATTCCCTCGACCTCCTTCTTTACCACGAATGCTCCTCATTTCGAGGAGTTGTTCCTCAAAACCTTTAATTTTGCGAAGTATCTTCTTCCTATTATCAAGATGGGTACTGAGGACTTCCCCCAGTAAGTTAAGTTGGCCTCTGACTATGAAAGAACTCATTCTGTCTCTTCCTCCTTAGGAGGCAGGGGCGTGAACTCCCATTCCGCCACCCCTCATATAGCGAGCTCTTCCCAGGCTCTTGCCGTCGAGTTAGTCCCTTCCACCACCAGGATATTTGATTTAGAGTGTTTACGAGAGAAGTACCTCATTCCTTCGACTGTTCGTATTAGAAAATCTACCACAGATGAAAGAGCTTGCTCCTTTGACGCAGGGGAGGTGTGTTTATATGAGCACGCTTTTTCTGCTGGCCTTCGACTTCCTTTTCCTCGAGTTGTCTGAGATCTTCTGGCCATTCTCGGTCTGTCTCCTGGTCAGCTTCTACCAAATGCCTGGCGCATCCTCTATGGGTGCATAGTATTATGGGAGGAAATTAGTGGAGGGGAGAGTCACCTGTCAACCGAGGAGTTTCTTTATTTTCACCGACCGAAGGAATCACAGTTGGGGTGGTATTACTTTTAGTCTAGGTCTGAGGATAGGGCACTTGTTTTGGGGTATCCATCTTCGAATAAGAACTGGAAAGGCCGATTCTTTTTTATTTCTAGGGAAGGATGGGAGGTACATGACTGGGAGGAGTTGGGTTCCTTAACCCCTAGGGTTCAGAGGATCTTGGGAGGTCCTCAGTTGGGCAGCATTACTGCTGAGCCTAACCTTGATGCCAAGGCGAAGGCCCGAGTGGATGCGGCTAAGCAGTTTGAGGACTGCTCTTACAGCCAGCTGGTTACCGACAAAAAGCTCAGTGCTTTCCTACTGGGCCCCCTGCTCCCTACGAGGCCTGTTATCCTTTTTCTTCCTTTCCTGAGCAATTTTTATGTTTTACTGTCTTATCCTGCCTTTAACCTCTGTCAGGGATGTTGAAGAAACTTGATAAAGCCTTGGTAGCCAAGGTACGCGCTCGAGCTGCTGAGGAAGCCGAGACGACCGCTTAGAAGAAGCCTCGATTTTGGCTGAGGGGGAGGACTTTTTCGGCTCTGACCCTTCATGACTTGTCGACGGTCTCCGAGAAAATAGCAGTGGAGAAGGAGGTGGTGGATCTGGAACCTCCCTCTTCGCCTGACCTTCCAGCTGCCAAGCCAAATGTGGCGAACACCCTATCTTCTCCTATTGATGCTGTACCCATAGCAGCTCTTCCTACTTCTTCGGCTCAAACCCCGCCTCATTCATCCTCTAGCCAGGCTCTAAGTGACATCATGAACGATTTTGATGTTGCTCGGTCGAGAATGCAAGGGTTCATCGGCGAGGACTTAAAGATGCTGGACACAGTTGCCACCAGAAAGATAGCTTGAGACCTCCTTCTCGATCTTACCCGGGTGAGCTTTCCATACTTCCTCCTTCCTTTCTCTCCTTGTCATCCTCTTCATATGTTTATACGTCCCTTCCCTTTTTTGTAGGTCTGTATGCGATTGATCCACCTCTCTAACCATTGTCATCAAAGTGAGAAGAATCTTCGAGATGGTATAACCCTTGCCACTACACTAATGGAGGAGCGAGTGAGGCTGTCGGGGGAGGTGGAACGTTTGAAGGCCGAACTGACTAAGAAGGGAGTCAACCTAGAGAAAGCCAAGGCAGAGCTGTTCAATGTGAATCACAAGGCTGAGAGGGCAAAGGGCGAACTTACTGAGGTCAAGCAGCGGGTCTCTTCATTAGAGGCTGAGGTTGCTACTACCAGAATGGGTGAGGCGGCTAGCAGAGCGCGAGTGCTGAAACTAACAAAAGAGCTTGGCTCGGCTAGGGGGGCTTCCATCGAAAAGTTCAAGGCGTCTGAGGAGTACAACACCATCCTGACAGAGTACTATCTGAGCAGCTTTGACAGGATGATGGCTTGAGCAGTTGCTACTTTTCCAGATTTAGATTTCTCATCTTTCCTGCCTGAAGAGGACGACGCAGCATGCCCCCCACCTTGACTCTTCTTCTCTTAACTCTTTAAACACTTCTATCTTGGGCCATGTTTTAGCAAATGTTACATTTATGTTTAGCGGGGCCGTGTTTTGGCCGCATAGGAAATATTTACATTTAATCTTGTGGGTAAAGGGATTGTGTTTTAGCGGCATAGGAAACATGCTTACATCTTGGGGCCGTGTTTTGACTTGATGCTGATTTTGATTTTGTTTTTGACTTATTGTGAATGTCCCTTCCTTTATTCTGTTTTCTTAGTTCATCCTTGACTTCTGCCTTGCTTTTGACATGTTCTCATTCTGCTCAGCTTGTCTCCTCTAATTATTCTGGCTTCTAATTTCTACTTGGTTTATTCTTTGCTCGTTCACCAAATGGCAGACCGAATAATTGGGGAGTCAAGTTGAGATTTTGGCCTTTGGCGTAGCTCTAGGCAGCCTGGACCACTTTGGGTTGATCGAGTCATCCAGTAGCTCGAAAGTCTGCCAAGGCTTTGGTCGGGCTATAAGCAGCCTGGACCATCTTGGGCCGATCGAGCCATCTAGTAGCTCGGGAATCTGCTAAGGCCTTGGTCGGGCTCTAAGCAACCTAGACCATCTTGGGCCGACCGAGCCATCCAGTAGCTCAAAAATCTGCTAAGGCCTTGGTCGGGCTTTGGGCATCCTGGTCCATCTTGGGCTGACCGAGCCATCCTGTAGCTCAAAAATTTGCTAAGGCCTTGGTCGGGCTTTGGGCAGCATAGACCATCTTGGGCCGATCGAGCCATCTAGTAGCTCAAAAATCTGCTAAGGCCTTGCTCGGGCTCTAGGCAGCATGGACCATCTTGGGTCGACCAAGCCATCTAGTAGCTTGAAAATCTACTAAGGCCTTGGTCAGGCTCTAGGCAGCCTGGACCATCTTGGGTCGACTGCACCATCTAGTAGCTCAAAAATCTACTAAGGCCTTAGTCGAGCTCTTGGTAGCTCGAACCATTTATTTCGCTTGTGGTTTTTGTGGACGAGTGTGTGACGCATTGCCAAAATCGAGTCTTTATTAATGATAGAAAATATTTACATCATGGATAATACTTTCTTAAATGCTCGGCATTCCATGGGTGTGGCAAGACTTTCCCTGCCAAGTCTTTGAGGCGATATACTCCTGCTCTAATGTGGTGCTCAACCAGGTAAAGCCCTTCCCAGCTGGGCCCCAACTTCCCCTGCTGGGGATCTTTAGTTGCTGAGGTCACCTTTCTCAAAATGAGATCTCCAGTGTTAAACCCTCGCCCCTTGACTTTCTTGTCATAGTATCTCTTCATCCTCTTCTAGTACGTGCCTACTCTAACGGCAGCTTGTTCACGTATTTCATCCACAATGTCTAGGCTAGCACGCAGACCCTCTTCGTTGTTCTTTTCTTGAAACTGAGTCACCCATGTGCTGGGTAGGCCTATTTTGATTGGTATGACTACCTCACTCCCGAAGGTCATCATGAATGGTATTTCCCCTATGGCTGTTCGGGTGGTCATTCGGTAAGCCCATAGGATACTCGGTAATTCTTCAGCTCACAAGCCTTTTGCCTGCTCCAGTCTAGTTTTGATCATCTTTAGGAGGGTCCGGTTAGTCACTTCCACCTAACCGTTAGCTTAGAGATGGGCAGGTGTAGTATAGTGTACCCAGATGCCCAACTACTCATAAAACTCACGGTATTTCTTGTTGTCAAACTACCTTCCGTTGTCGCTTATGATGACATTTGGAACCCCAAACTTACATACAATAGACTTCCATACAAAGCTTAATGTGTTTTCTTTGGTTATCTTAGCCAACAATTCGGCCTCCACCCACTTAGTGAAGTAATCAATAGCTATTATGGCGAACTTGGTCTGGCCTTTTTCGAGCGGGAATGGTCCAAGGCAGCCCCCCACTGAAATGACAGTCATAACTTTAGCTACAAAGTTATTTCAGTGGGGGGCTACCTCGGCCTCCATCCACAAGTCTCCCGAGCTCGATGGACCTGGCTCTACTGTGAATTTAGCTACAAAGTCAGCAAGGGCCTGACCCTTTATCGCCACTCGAGGTCGGTACCTGATGTCGAATTCTCCCATTTTGAGGGACCACTTCGCCAAACGTCAGGAGAGGTTGGGCATTTGCATAATCTGCCGTAGGGGCTGATCTGTTAGCACGACCACAGTATGGGCTTGGAAATAGGGGTGCAATCTCCTTGCCGAAGTGACTAGTGTGAAAGCTAGCTTTTTCAACTCAGGGTACCTTGCTTTGGCCCCTCGGTAGGCTCTGCTAACATAGTAAATGGGTCTCTAGATGCCTTGTTGATCCTCCCAGACCAAAATAGCGCTTACTGCTGATGTGGACATAGCAAGGTATAGGAATAACTTTTCGCTTGGGTTGGTTCGAGATAATAAGGGGGGTGAAGATAGGTATCTTTTGAGGTCCTCGAATACTTTTCCACACTCCTCTGTCCACTCGAAGGGATTCTTAAGGACTTTGAAAAAGGGAAGGCATTGGTCGGTTGCCTTTTAGACAAATCGATTGAGTGCCGCCATTCATCCGGTCAGCCTTTGAATCTCCTTCGTGTTTCGTGGGGGATGCATCTCTTGAATCGCCTTGATCTTCTTTGGATTGGCCTCTATCCCTCTTTGGCTTACCATGAAACCAAGGAACTTTCCTCTAGTGACTCCAAAAGCACATTTGGCTGGGTTCAGGTTCATATTGTACTTCTCTAGTACTTGGAAGGTTTCCTATAAATCGGTCAAGTGGTCTTTAGCCCTCTTGCTCTTCATCAGCATATCATCTACGTAGACCTCTATGTTCCGCCCGAGCTGCTTGTTAAACATGCGATTTACTAGGCACTGGTAAGTGGCTCCTGTGTTCTTAAGATCGAAGGGCATGACATTGTAGCAATAAAGCCCTTAGTCGGTGATGAAGGACGTCTTCTCTTGATCCCCCACGTACATTTTAATCTGGTTGTATCCTGAGAAGGCGTCCATGAAGTTAAGCCGTTCATGCCTAGCTATAGAGTCCACTAACTGATCGATTATGGGTAAGAGGTAACTGTCCTTGGGGCAGGCTTTATTTAAGTCGGTAAAATCCACACACATTCTCCACTTACCATTGTGCTTCTTCACGAGTACGACATTTGCTAGCCAATCTGGGTACTGCACCTTCTTAATGAAGTTTGCTTCAAGTAGCTTATTGACTTTGGCCGAGATTGCCTCATTCCGTTCCTTAGTGAAAGTTCTCAGCCTCTGTTTGACTGGTCGGTAAGCTGGGTTGACGTTGAGCCTGTGCTCCATAACGTCAGCTCATATGCCTAGCATATCCTCATGCGTCCAAGCAAATACCTTCTGGTGTCGTCTCAAAAACTGTAGTAATTAGCTATGTTCCTCTTCGAGTAGGAGGCTACTGATGAAGATTTGTTTGTTCGGTCGGTCGGTATCGAAGGAGAGACCTATGAGCTGCTCGGCTGGTTCGGGTCTCGCCCCATTGACCTCCTCTCAGGACTCCAAGGTGTCAATAGTCAGTGATTCCTTGTCCTTTAGCTCTTTGAGGGAAGTAGCGTAGCATTCTCTGGCTGTAACCTGATCAGCTTTTAATTGACCAACCCCGAGTGAGGTGTGAAATTTCATGGTTAGGCTGAACATAGAAGTGATCGCCCTGAATAGATTAAGGGTCGTTCTTCCCAGTATGGCATTGTATGCTGAGGGACAATCAACCACCAGGAATGTAACCTGTCGAGTGGATTGATTCAGGTTGGTTCCCATCATCAGGGGTAATTCGATGGCTCTCAGGGGTTGAACCCTTTCTCCAGCAAATCCAACCAGAGGGGACCTAACTGGAGTCAACCAACCTTTGTCAATGTTAAGCTGCTTGAATGCTCACAGAAACAAGATGTCTGCAGAGCTCCCATTGTCTACCAATATTCGTCGCATCTGGTAGTTTGCTAACACCATCATGAAAACCAGGGGGTCATCATGGGGATGCTAAATGCGCTCCTTATCTCTCTCCAAGAAGGTTATTACCTCTTCTTGGGAATTCGTCTGTGTTCTGAATGAACGGCTGGTAGCGAGGACTTCTATCGAGGCCTCTGTCTTTAACCTTCGGTAGTGGACTTTCCTTGTCGAGCGGGTGTCCCCTCCTCCAGTGAACCCAATAGCTATCACTCGGACCTTGTCAGCAACTTCTCAGTCGACTGGAGGCTCTTCTCATTCTTTTTGTGGCTCTTCTTTATGCTATTGGTCGGTCACGAGTTGGCGCAGTCAGCCTCTTCGAATTAGCGCCTCAATATGCTCTTTTAGGTCGAAGTAATCCTTCGTGTTATGCCCATGATCCTTATAGAACCGATAGTACTTGTCTTGGTTTATTCAATCTGGCGTGGTTCGTAATTTCCTTAGCCACTTGAGATCAAGATCATCCCATATTTGTAACAGGACATGGTCATTGGGGGTGTTCAGCAGAGTGTACCTTTTGAACCGAATGGCAGGGAGTCATGCTCTTTTACTATCAAAGGGGCAGGGAGCTCCTCGCTCCTCTTCCCTCGGCCTTCGCGGTCAATCGGTGTTGTTGGATCACTGGTGCTTGGTCTTCTTTTCTTGCTCAGGTCTGAATTTGTCTTTTTGTGCATTCATCGCATCCTCTGCATTCATGTGCCTTTGAGCCTTGGCCATTAGCTCGGCCATATTCTCTAGTGGTGTCTTGGATAGGGAGAATAAAAACTTAGTGGGTTGCAATCCCCCCATGAATGCGGTCAGGGTTACCTTGTCATCCACGTCGTCTTCTTGTAGCGCTTCTACGTTGAATGTGGACACATAATCTCTAAGTGGCTGCCCAACAGCTTGTTTGACGTTCAATAGGTAAGTGGCCAACCGGCGCTGCCTTTGCCCTCTGATGAAGTATCCAATGAAAAGTTTATTGAGCTAGTTGAAAGTAGTGACGGACCCTAGTTTTAGACAACTGAACCAAGCGTGGGCCGGTTCCTTCAGGGTAGTGGGGAATGCTCAGCACATGATCTCATCTGGAACCGTGTGTAGGTGCATAAAGGCTTTGTAAGTTGTCAAGTTATCCAGGGGGTCTTTTGTTTCATTAAAGGCCTCCATCTGTGGCATCTTGAATTTCTTGGGCAGCGGTTCGACCATGATCATCGGGGAGAAGGGAGGTCAGTCCACTATATTAGTTCATCCACATCACCAGCCTTTCTGTCTTTCACCGCTTCCATGACATTTTGGAGTTGTTCCCTCATTCACCTCATCCTGAGTTCAATCGTGGCGGCGATTTCAGACCTGACGTTTGGGTAGGCCTTCCCTATTCGGGGGGGACCTCATGCCTCTAGGCCTGTTTGTCAGCTTTCTACCTCCTCCATGTCGTGGAGGTTATTACCTTTATTCCCTTGCCCCTTGCCTGGATAAGCATTGTCTTTGATCGGGTTAGGCTAATCTGGAGCTTTCTAGTGTTGGTGGGCGATATTAGCGGGGTCGAGGTTGATGGCGGTGACCCCTGGTGTCCTTGTCGGGGCGGGCGGGGCCCCTATCGCATGATCCTTGAATCACTGGTGGAGGGCGCGTGTCTGCTGTGCCAGTTCCTGGACTAGGCGAGTTAAATCAGCCAATTATTGATCAACATGTGGGTCGGTGGCACCATTTGCCGTTGGTAGACGTGGACAGTTGTTGTCGAATGTCATGGCCCGTGTTTCGACCATCAAGTGTACCAAGGAAAAAGGAAACAATTCCCACAGATGGCGCCAAATAATGATACCTCGAAAGTAGAAACGAGGGTGTCGAGCCTTGCTAGCTTCCAAAGCACTCTTCCCTTTCCCTGTGAAGACAAAGTCAGGGCTCGTACCGGTGAGGTACCAACTGAGTACCCTCCGATGCTTAAGTTAGTTCTTGCTCTAGAACTTAATTCAGAAGTTATATTTTTTGGGTCAAAACTCATACCTCCATAGGATAGGGCCGGGGTTAATATATGGAGAAAAGTCCCCTGTAGGATTGAATCAAATCCCACAGTTTGTGCTTGTTATGATCTTGGGAAATTAGCTCTTTCCTAATAAGGTGGCTCGCCTCCTGGAATCATAGAGGCCGTTGGAGATGAGCTCAGTGCCTAACCACTCGGCCATTCGCCCAATCCTCAGGCGTCGGTCGGCCGGTCATATGTTCCCGAGCGCGGTCTTCAATCGGTCAGCCACAGCCGACCACATCATAAATTAAGTTTGCTAAAATTGAATATAATTTTTTAACTAAAAATTAGTTTGTTGTCTTTACTTCTTTTTTGACTAAATTTATACTTTTTTTTATTCCCCTAAAAATTCTAAGAAATTAAAAATGAATCAAATTAAAAAAATACTCATGGGGATATATAGGATCTCAACTAGAATTTTTTTTTGGGTAATTAAATGTATATTAACCAAAAGTAAAGATATACAAAAGAGCTCGATACACACCACAAGGGCCAACAAAATGATTGTAGAGAAAACTACCAAAATACAAAACCATAACAAGTCTAGAAACTCTCACGGTCCGAGAGTTAGGAAAATTAACCTACTTTTTCTTACTTAAGCACGATTTCTTACGCTTGTTCAAATGGACTAATTTTTCTCTAGCAAGTTTAAGATTCTCAATTCTCTCCAGAAGCTTGTTCTTATTCTCGCCATTTAAAGTCGGAGTCATCTAAGGGCCAACAAAGTTTCCATTTAAAATGGTTTTTGGTGGCATTCTCAAACGGGTGGATCGACGAACGGTAGGCTCAGAGATACTTCTAGAAGAGGTGACAAACTTCTCATTTTCTTTGCAAGAGGAGTCTACTTAATACTCTACCAACTTCTCAAAATCCGCATCAACTACATATACCAAGAGATAGTTCATATCTTCCACACTAGTACACCCCGTCGTGTTCACGCTTGGAGAGCACACATTATCATCCATATTTCTATCTATCACCTTCTTACATAAGTTTTTTTCCTTTAGCACACGAGATTCAAGCACATTAATAGTGCTGTTGAATCTTAACCAAATTTTGCAGCACTGTACAATTTTAGGAGCAAAACTTTATAGCATGTATATGATTAAAAAATAGCCAATAAAAGGATTAAGGGAAATTTGATTTTGGAAATCAAATTTGAGGGTGTTTTTTAATTGGAGATTTGAGGGTTGAATAGCAGGAAATTGGAGTACCTTGAGCGACGACAGTGGTATGATAATGGTATGATGGCGAATTGACAGCGGGAGGACGGTGGCAAAAGGACGGCGATTCGGCAGCGACAGAGCACCTGCTACAGAGCGGGGCGTTAGGACTATGGTGTTTGGACAACAGCTTCATGATGGTAGTGCGATGATGGAACCATGGAGGCTAGGCGTTTTGGAAGAGAGAAAGAGCAGATAAATGAGAGAGAATGAGCAGAGAAACAAGAGAGGAGGGCGTCGTTCAAGAAAGGGAGGGAGAGAGAAAGGCATCAGGGACGCAGGTGTTAGTTTGAGTGGATGTTTAGGTGGATTAAGAGGAGTATTTTTTACCGTTGGATGGGGTTGCAATTTTGGTGGGAAGCTAATCTTTACCGTTAGTTCCAAAAATGTCTTTTAAGAGAGAGAAGCTTACAGGTCATATTTGTAAAAAGTTATTTAATTTGTTTTAAAAATATTAAATTAAATTATTTTGAAATTTTGAATAAAGATAAAATATCATTTGAGTTTATCTCATATTCTTATTTAAAAAAAGAGAGATGATTATCACTTCGTAATAATATATATATACTATAGTGTTGCTAGGGTAGGAGTGAAGCCCATTTTGTCTAGGGATTTTTAAATAGAAGTTCTATAAATGAGATTTATAGAACGATTAGTTCTATTCCATATATTATTTTTAAATTCAAGTCTCATTTTATGTTATTATGCCCAAAAATGAACCTAACAACTACCAAAACCCCAAAACCCTAGCCCCCGCCGCCCTTCTTGTTTTCTAGTGTTGGCCAGATCTGAGGAGGAGGAGGATCAGTGGTCCAGACCTAGATGGAGGAGGAAGAGGTACAGCGACGGAGCTTCAGTTTCATGGAGAGAGAGATCATGTCATGCCCAAAAACCCAAAACATCATGACCCGAGACTAAAGGGGTCACACACACACACACAACCCAAGGAATAAGAGATTTGATGAAAAGGTTCAATGATGATAAATATAACACGTCCCAAGAAATTTGACCAAAGCAGGCGAAAAAATGGCTAAGAAAAATATGACACACGCTCACTATTATAGTCATAACTTTTCTTACAAAAAGAATTTTGCTATGAGAGTAGAATCATTGGAAATAAGACTTTTGGGGCTTTAGTACGAGTACAAGAAAGACCCTAGAATGTTAAGTTAAGTCTTACCCTCGATGTAGGAGTTATGCCTATGGGGTTAGGGCGAGTCGTGGTTAGGATCGTGGTATGGGTTATGGAAGTACAACTCGATTTTTAGTGATTACGACATGGGTAAGCTCGTGAGAAGAGTGTCAATCGTTTCATGCACGGTAAAACTTGCTTTTAAGTTGTGGTACCTACATAAGTTGGTGGTGACCGTAGCTAGTGGCCCGTTGTGTTTCTGTGTTACTTGTAGTCTGACGAATAGGTATGGTAGAGTGTTTGAAACCTCTTGGAGGTTGTTTGTTGCGGTTGGATATAAGGTGTGATTTTGGGCGCGATGAGGATAATGTATGTCAGGAGCTGTACTAAGTCTTGAGCCGTACTATGTCATGAGCTGTGTGCCCTGAGATTGGAGATGGACGGGAACATAGTGGACAGGAGTGTAATAATCTCTGGCCTACTGTGTGTTAGAAAGTCTGAGCTTGGACAGTGTTTGGGAATGTTCATAATGTTAGGGTTGGTATACTGCAAACCATATTTTTAGTATTTAATTTTATTTTAGTAAAATTAATTTTTTATTTGATGAGAATCTTTATGAGCAATGTATGCATATCATTTCTTTATTATGTATAGATGTCCAATATTCTGTATAGTATTTAATCTGGTGTATAGAGTACAGCTTACACACAAAAGATCATATTTTAGGTTCTTGCAGAATATAAATCTTATGTTCACAGTTTAGATGGAAATAGACATTCCATCGATATAACTGTAGTACAAAGTTATCAGTAGGTCTGTCTTGGTTACGGAGAACAGATAATAGTATCGTCTATTATTCCGACTTTCTGTGCTAGTACACTTTGTGTGTATTAAACGGGATATTTTGAGTAATTAATTTTATACTGACTATATAAATTAATTCACACCCACTATTATTATGAATAGTATTTATCCTTTTAATCTTGAAATAATTATTGATTTGCGTATATTTAATATTCGTTATTTTGATTCATTAGAGGGTGCGATCTTATATGGGTTTCTATTCCCGGTGAGTTAGATAGCGGCATTATTTATATGGCAAATATTAATTATTGACAGAATTCACCTCCTGAAATATCGGGATTGACGATACCCCATTAAGGAAGCTTATAAGTTTTGATCGGGCCAAACCCTGTAGGTGAATTTAATTATTCGGCTGTCAAATAAGTTAAGTGGAAGGGTTTAAGGAATATCAAGATGCCGATTAAATTAAATTATCCGTAATTAAATTTAATTGGCAGGTATCGGGAATCTTAACGTGAAAAAAAGTGGTAAGCATTTAATAGCAGGAGCTCAATGCTATATGGTCTTGAGATTATGGGTCAGAGTACAATTATAGTTCTTTAGTGGTGTGAACTGTAATTCAGTATTTTAGAAATTACTGAAATCGTTGCTGATTTTCCATAATTGCATGTCTATGAGGTTTGCTTAATTACAGAAACTACTGATATGTGTTTGTGTTCCACTGGAAGTCTTACTCATAATTACTCTCCAGATCCCTACTGTAGCCCTATATATATGCAAGTAGGCTGAACCAGTTTCATAACTTGTCTTTTAACACTAAAGCTGTCTTGATTCTGCCGGTACGAGTTCTCGGAGGATTATAACCCACTATATTCGGGAATTGCATAAGAGAATACAGTAGAAGATCTGACAGGAGTTTTAACTTGGATTCAAATCGTAGTTGAAGATTTAACCGGTAAAAAGGTATTCTTCTAAATTAACTTCGGATGCACGGGTTTTATTTTGATCGTTCGTCATGAAAAGTTTTATCTGGAGACCATTTTGGCAATTGCTAGTCCAGTTAATTTTTTTTTTGTTCATCGTTTGCAAAAATATAAATCTTGGCAGTCTTGCCTCCGGCAATTGGTATAAGAGCCATTTTATTTTTTGTTTTTGATTATCGGGACCGGGTAGTTTTAGAACTATTGCTAACTTTATTTTGCAAGTGTTCTAATCTCAATTTTATGATCGTCATTTGTTTTTTCATGTTTGATTGAATGGTGTGAATGATGATTTTTTTAAATCACGGGAGTTGACCGTGATTGATAGAATGTGAGCTTTCGAGATATAGGATCGATGTAATAGTTAGTTTTATATTTTTAATTATTTGTTTAGATTATTTAAGAACATGTTGAACATGTCCAAGAACACGAAGAACGGAGGTGGTACCGGCGGTGGTTCAGTTTTTAATGGGTCACAAATCGCAGTAAGGTTTTAATAGTTTTAAATATTTTTTTGGTGAATTTTTTTACAGTATTTATGTATAAAAAGTAGCATAAAAAGTAAGTCAAAAACAACAACAAAAAAATCACCAAAAAAGCTCGATTTCGGTAGCTTTGCCGGCGATGGTTTGGTGGCGGTTTTTATGATTTTTGGGACTATTTTTTAGAAAGTTTTTAAAACATAAAATAGCAGTAAAAACTATCTCAAAATACTATCAGAAACTAGAAAAAAAATGGGCCAAATGGTGCATTAAAAAGAAAAAAAATTGCAACGTTTTTTTTTGCGGCGGTGGCGCTACAGCAACAGCTTCTAGGCAGTTTTTTGACAATTTTTTGGGCTTTTTTTGAGAACATTTTTTGACAAAAAGATTCTAATTTTTAAGTCTCTCCAACGATATAAAATACGCTGAAAACGGAGTTTGGATGAGGTTTGAACTGCCTCGGGAAGTTGGCGGTTAAATGCGGCAGCGCTGGGTCGGCGGCAGCAGTTTCGGGCAGTTTTTTCGGCAATTTTTAGACTATTTTGAGTAGTTTTTTCATTAAAAAAATAGTAATTTATGAGATTTTTCTTTTAATATAAAGTATATCAAAAAACGAGTTCAGAAAGAGGTAAAAAAAGCCCTAGAAAGTTGGCTGCGCAGTGTTGTTGCACCCAGCAGCGTTTTTTGAGGTTTAGGTCATTTTTCGTACTGGTTTCAAGCATATTTTTGACAGAAAAATCTCATATTTTGAGAGCTTTTCAATGATATAAGACTTGTCGAAAATGAAGCTCGGATGAGGCGGCAGGAGCTGCCTGAAGGCGGCGCCAGCGGTGGCTGGTGGTTGTTCGGCGATTTCTCTCTCTTGGGGTTGGTTTGTATTGACTTTTTGATGTATACGAGACTAATATGATATATCAGTATATATCAGATAGTATCAAAGAAGCCTGATACAATCAGGACACTGAATCAGAGTCGAATAGGGATTGAAACAGCTCATTCTCTTAGGCATACTGAAGTACCTCA
This sequence comes from Heliamphora exappendiculata, assembly GCA_034768845.1. Classification (NCBI taxonomy): domain Eukaryota; kingdom Viridiplantae; phylum Streptophyta; class Magnoliopsida; order Ericales; family Sarraceniaceae; genus Heliamphora; species Heliamphora exappendiculata. The sequence continues at coordinate 22,034 of JAOTRH010006395.1, forward strand.
GTGTTTTACTTGGATCATAAAATCGAGATATATGCATATCATGTTTATATATATATATGAGCTGCGTGAATGATTGTATATCTATTTTATTTATTCTGTTAATTTAATTAATTCAAAATTTTAGTTTTAATTAAAATTTTTGGTAATGGAAAATAAAATTAAGTTTTTTAATTAATTAATTTTAATTAAATGAAAAAAATTTAGATATTTTATTTTTTACAAAATATCACGTTTAAGATAATTTTTTTAATCGAAATCTTGAAAAAAAAAAACTTGGAAATTAATTTCGAATTTTGAATTAATTAAATAGAAAAATATTTAATCAAAATAAATTATTATTTTTCAAAAAATGTGAAACAAAAAATAAAATACATAAATGTCTTTAATCACTACCTTAGCTGAAAAGCTGGAGGAAAAATTGTACATTTATTAAATTTTATTTGTTATGCATTTAAACACGAAAAGATGATTTGATAAACTAGAATCTTTAGAATCGTATACACGGAAAGATGTTGAATGACAATCTGGGCTAGAGGTGATTTTGAGTACTTCGTCAGTTTCATTGATAACAACTCAAGGTATGGATAAATTTACCTGATGCATCATAAGTTTGAATGCTTTGAAAAATTCAAAGAATTCAAGGCGGAGGCGGAGAAGCTTCTGGGTAAAATTATCAAATTACTACGATCTGACCGTGGTGAAAAATACCTCTTTGGAGGGTTTAAGGACTACCTATCATCAGAGGGGATTACAACCCAATTTACTACACCTGGCACTCATTAGCAGAATAGTGTAGCAGAAAGAAGGAATAGGTCTATTATGGAAATGGTAAGATCAACGATGAGTTATGCAGGTTTACCAGATTCATTTTTGGGACTTGCTTTAGAGACAACGGCTTACATTTTGAACTTAGTACTTCTAAGTCAGTACCTTTTACCCCCACAGAATTGTGGACCAAGCGTAAGCGTAGTCTGAAACACATTCGAATTTGGGGATGTCTAGCACATGTGCTGAAAGGGAACGCGGGTAAGTTAGAACCGAGGACAGAAGTTTATTTCTTTGTGGGGTATCCCAGGAAAACGAAAGATGATCTATTTTATAATTCTAAGGATCAAAATGTCATTGTCAGCACCAATGCCAGATTCTTGGAAGAGGATTATATTATGGACCACAGGCCCAATAGAAAAATTATTCTAGAAGAACTGAAAGAAAATGCCAGTAGAACGGAAGAGGAACCACAAGTTGTTGATATTCTATTACCTCATCATAGTGGGAGAATTATCGGGACAGGTGCAAATCAAGAACAGGGTGCTGATGCACAGGGTTCAGATTATGCACAGCCTATTACTACTAGTACACAGACACAGGTAGTGTCTCGTCATAGTGGGAGGATTGTTCATCAACCTGACCGGTATATATTCTTGAGAGAGTCTTTTGACAAGATCCTGGCAGAACTGGATACCTAACCCTATAACTATAATAAAACACTACAAGACAAAAATACAGATCTTTGGAAAAGGGCTATGAATTCAGAGATAGAATCTATGAATTCCAATCAGATATGGAAACTTGTAGAACCATCCGAAGGGATAAAATCCATTGGATGCAAGTGGATCTATAAGAGGAAGAGAGGAGTAGACGGGAAGGTTGAAACCTTC
>JAOTRH010006416.1:0-23690 GCA_034768845.1 Heliamphora exappendiculata
AAAATTAAGAAAAAATTTAGAAAATCTTAGAAAATTAAGGAAAAAAATTTAGAAAATCTTTAAAAAATTTTAAAAAATCCTAAAAAATTTAGAAAAATATTTAAAAAATCTTTTGAAAATTAGGGTTAAAATTTTAGAAAATCGAGGCAAAAATTCCTAGAAAGTTAAAGAAAATTCTTCAAAAATTCTAGAAAAATTTTAAAAACATCCTACATAAATGTTGTAAAAATCTTGAAAAATTGAGAAAAAATTTAAAAAATCTTTAAAAAATTAGGGTAACATTTTTCAAAATTTTAGAAAATTTGGGTAAAATTTTAAAAATTCTAGAAAATTTGGGTAAATTTCTAGAAAATTAAGAAAAAAAAATCTTAGAAAATCAAAAAAAAAATTGGACAAAATGGGCAAAACACTAATTCCAAATGGAGAATTTTTATATATTTTTTATTATATATTTTTATTTTTTTATTTTTAACACAAAATAATAGAAATTTGCCTGGCACAACAAGGCTTAGGGTTCCTAGTCTTCTACTAGGACGTGCAAAAATCAAAGGATCGTCACTCACACACGAACCTAGCCTTAAGGAGATTTGCTTGGCGCACCAGGATTTAGGGTTTCTAGTCTTCTACAATTTGCTTGGCACACCAGAACTTAGGGTTCTTAGTCTTCTAGGGCCTGAGGGAACTGAATGGTCGTCATGCACACATAAACCTAGAGACTTTTCACTTATCACTAACGCCTCTGGACTTTTCACTAATCACTGGTATTTGGGTCGGCGGTGCCCCTATTTCATTCGATCCATCCATCGCTCGGTCTATCGACGCATTGTTGTACCTGCTCGAGGTTATTCCAGTGCAGATGGACAGAGACCAAGTTCGATATACGTGGTTCTTTGAGTGATTCATACATTTCCACTGCATCGGGTCCCGCCACTTCGAGTGGGTCACCCGGGGATTTTTGATGTATATGTTCGGTTCTCCTTGTTTTTAAACAAGGAGAACACCGTTCATTTACATTACATGGGCGCCCTGGCTCGTCTTGATCGGGTCACTTCATTTGATTGGGGAGGAGCTGCTCTCGCCACCCTCTACGGCTCCATGCAGACTCTGATTCGGTTCCCCCAGGAGCTCAGCATAGGGGATATTGGAGGGTCTGAGAGGTATGGTTTAGTTTCTGTGCATTTTTCATTTATTTTTGTTCTTTATTATCCATTATCTGCTGGTTAACATTTTCTCTTTGCAGCTGTGAGCTTATGAATTCCTCGGGCTTCATGTCCCAGCGAACTCTTCAACAGACCCTTCAGTCATTCCCCGTGCAGTTCAGTGGTTCCGAGGGCTGAAGGGGAAGAAGGCTGGGGTGAAGGACATTGACCGGTTCCAGGTATCATTGGACCGGCTCACTCCCGACTAGGTATTTTCATTTTCTATTTACTGTACTGCAATTTGTTTACTGTTGTTCACTGCACTGTTTACTACACTACACCGTACGGTACTATTCTGCACACTGATCACTGTATTCTGTTCATCACACTGCACTGCTTACTGTTCTTCGCATTGTACTGTACTTTGAACTATTACAGGTCTACTGGGATGTCTGGTGAGGGGTAAAGGATCGGGCCGGCATAGACCTGATGCACAGTCGAGACCTCACCTCGAGGTGAATCCTATTTGAGGGTCCATTTGGTATGGAGTACTATCTAGGAGAGCGAGTGGTCCGCAAGTCGCTCGGCCTTGATCATTTTTAAAAACCGGTGGTTCCTCTAGTACGCATGCACTGAACTGATCTTCTAGGCCGCGTTGACCTCCTCCTAGAGATGATGGGGACCCACGCTTCGGAGTTGCTGGTATCGGAGCGGAACTACACCGCTTGGGCCCGGGCCCATCTGCTGGGACCACTAGGTCCTGGCTCGGCTACTCCCAGTGGTAGGAGGAGAAGACGGGCGTCGAAAGCTGTTGAGGCCGGTGCTACTGAGGCTGCTGCTAAAGCAGCTGCTGAGGCTGCTGTTGGAGCTACTGCTAGCGGGATGAGGGGCCCAGAGATTCCATTGGATGTCTAGACCGTAGCGTATGGCTTCCTTTTTTCTCTGTCGATTCTTATTCCGCCGACACCAGAGTTTAGGGCTGACATCAGCCAAGTTTGCCTTTCACCTTTCCTTTAGTTACTAACTCTTTTACTTGTCTGGTTTTCTTAAACTGCTCTCTTTTATTCTTTACAGATCGACTAGGCTTGGCTAGACCATACGATGCTGATGGTCATCGGCCTGAAGGCACTGGTCCGACAGATGGATGCGTCAATGCCAGCAGCTGGCGTTGCTTTCACGCCATTGGCCATTGTGAGCATCTTGCATGCTCTTTTCAGTTTTTCTGCACTTTCTGTCATTATTCTGTTTTGAGTCTTACTTCTCTTCTGACAGCCTCCAGTTCTAGCTACCGGCATAGTACCGACACAGGCTCCAATTAGGCCTCCAGCTCCAGCCCCAGCCCCAGCTCGAGGTCGTGGTTCACAGGCATCTTCTCGAGCTCACTCCAGAGGATTTGTCTCTTCTACTAGGAGTCGTTCTAGAGCTGTATCTTCTTCCTCCGATAGCGATGGTGATGGTAGCGACGACATCGATAGGCTCTTTGAGGATGTCAGCTCGGATGAGGCCGGTCCTTCCTCCCGTCGGGTTCGCTCAAGGCTTTAGTGAGAGAGAGAGAGAGAGCTCCCCCCAGTTTCATTTATTTTTAGATACACTTTCTTTTTATACATTTTGGTCTTCATGGGCCTACGTGCAGCAGCTTGATACTTTTATGGGCCTGCGTGCCCCTGTTATTGTTTATTAGGTCTGGGTGTCCACTTTACATTATGTTACATTTTACCACTTTTGATGCATTTTGGGCCTTTGTACCATTTATTTCTTGATATTCACCTGCTGTATGATTTTCCTTCATTTACTGCTCAAATTGTCATTGATGCATAATACGAATGTCAAAATCTACACATACCACAAAAACTGCAAACTAATACATGCCTGCCATGTTTGAACATAGCAGTCGCTACAATCCAACATGGCAGTCGCCACTTCTAACCTACTGGTCGCCTAGTCAAATGGATGATGTCACTATACGGTGCCCTTTCAAGTTGGCAGTCGCTCACTCTAAGGTGGCGGTCGCCATATTGGTTGTACTTTTTGCTGCTTTTTTTATCTCCAGCCTTTTCGTGCTTTTTAAATACAGCCCTAAAGGCCCCATTTTTTTGTTATTCTCACTCAAATGGCTAGTCCCCATTCTTCATGGATTGAGGCATTCTCCCATATCGAGCGCTTAAACTTTGTCCCTTTCGGCATCAACTCCTTGTTTTCTCTAATGACCGTAAAGACTGACGGACCTTTGTTGGGAGCTTCTGCTCGATTATGGGATCCGCAATCCCATGTCTTTCGATTCAGTCTTGAAGTGCTATGCCCCATTATGGAGGAGTTTGCTACAATTTTGGACCTAACTCCGCGGAGTCCTGTTGTTATTCCCACTTTCTCCCTTTTGGCTCAGCAATATGTAATGTGACTCTATGGTCTGTTTAGGATGGAAGCTTCTCTTCTGACATAGGGCGACTGCCTTGACATTCCATGGCTCATTGAGCGGTTTCGTCCTATTGGCGACCTTAACGACCTCGACTTTTAGCTGTGGCGTCGTTATGCCCTTTGTTTTTGTCGCCTTGCCCGGTATCTTTTCATTCTTTCTAACGAGCGGGTTAGCTCCGTACTTGTTGATATCGTGAGTTAGATGTGGATGGAGAAGGACTCCGTGCCACTTATCTTAGCCGAGACATTACTACGTCTTGATACTGTTCACCGTGATGAGACTAGTACTTTTGTCGACAGTCCTCTGCTTCTTCAAGTATGCTCAAACCTCAGTCATACCGTAAGCTTTTCTCTTACTCATCTAACCTTTGCTACAGATCTAGCTGATGGAGAAAGTGAACCTTGTACAAAAATGACCTACGGATAGACACAGTGCTGCAGCTTTCCTTTACCGCCCCTACTATCAGATATGCAACACTAAGACAGCCTTGCGACAGTACCTCTCATCTCTGACTGGCCTAGATATCACTTGGCAGTGCCCCTGGAGGTGGATCCTTGCCATGTCTCTGATTACCATGGATCACCTTGGTGTTCTGCTAGTTGGTCTGCGTTAGACTACTTTCTATTATCCTTGTTGGATCATGTTGCAGTTCGGTCGCACTCAGATCATCTTTCTCAGTATCCGAGGTCATTTATTTTCATCTGCACTACGGGCTCCATTTCTAACATTATATCAAGATTCCTGGCCGTCTCATTCACAGATGGAAATACAAGAGCTGTAGTGTCTCAAGCTTTCTACCGAGTACGTGATATGGCTAATGTAGGATTGGGAGAAGAAGGGTAAAGAATAAAGGAAGCAGGCAGCAAAGAGAAGAAAGATTTGAGGCACTCTGCTTAGTGTTAAAGATTTCACAACTTTCTTTTTTATTTTATTTGTGGAGTTTGGGACTTATGCGTTCGCCCTTTTATTTTTAAGACTTTGTAAAAGTAATGAAAAGAAAGTTCAAAATTATCCAAAGTTTTTCAATCCAATTAAATGACTTTATTATCAAAATCTAAAAATAAATTTGCATTGATCTTACTCAGATTCAAAAATGGTTAAAAACAAAGAATGTGGCCGAACTTCTTGACAGAAGCTGCCTACGCATCCCAAAAAAAGATGAAATCATGCCATATAGTAGTTTGGGCTTGGTTTACTCGCGGGTATTGATACTCTCCTTTTGAAATGCCCTAACTTTTGTCAAGGGCGCCTTTTTGTGTTTTCGACCTGACAGGCTGCCCTAATTTTTGCCTGAATTGCCTTTTTGATTTTTAACTCAGCGAGCTTTCATCTTTTCTTTATTTTTACCTCAAGGATAGTACTTTTTGAGCTGATCGAGGTTAACTGAAGTGGAGAACACATTTCCATCCTAATCCATAATAATAACTGCACCACCGATCATGATGGTTTTGATGAGAAATGGTATGGATCAGTTCGGTTTGAACTTACCTTTTGAGTAGAAGATAGGAGCTCTGGTTTTCTTAAGAACTAAATCTACTTCTCTGAGATCCCAGGTTTTGACCTTTTTATTGAACGCTCGAGCTATCGTCATTTGGTATCCTTGTACATAAAATAGAGCCTGCAGCCTTATTTCATCAAATAAGAGCAACTCTTCCATTCGGTTCCTATGTCATTCTGCTTCTGAAATACTGCCTCGGTCACTACTCATACTGAAGGAATTTTCACCTCAATGGAAAGCACAGCTTCCATCCCGTACACTAAAGAGTAGGGTGTAGTTCTTGTTGAAGTCCCAATTGACGTCTTGTATCCCCAGAGTGCAAATGGTAGATGTTCCGGCCAATCCTTGTGTGAATTTATCATCTTTTGCAAAATTTTCTTCATATTTTTGTTTGTTGCCTCAACTGCTCCATTGGTCTGCGGCCAATATGGTGAGGATTTGTGAGCCACTATTTGGTATTCCTCAAAAAGATCCAAGACCTCTACTTGAAAGTGTGAGCCATTATCCGAGATAACCTTATGGGGGACCCCGTACCAGCAAATGATGTTTTGCTTGATGAACTTAGCAATATGAGAGGCTTTCAGTACTGAGTAGGAGACTGCTTCCACCCACTTAGTAAAGTAGTCAATGGCCACTGAAATGAACTCGTGCCCATTTGACGCATTTGGTGTTACCCTGCTGATTACGTCAATGCCTCATACTGAAAATGGCCATGGCCATGGCGACGTCTGGTTATACAGCTGAGATGGGAGAACATGCATAAGATTTGCATAAATCAGACACTTATGACACCTCCGTATGAACTGTATGCAGTCTGTCTCCATTGTCATCCAAAAGTATCCTTGTCGTAGAATTTTCTTGGCTAACATGTTTTCACTCATGTGTAGCCCACAGATTCCTGCGTGTATTTCTTTCATCAGTTCTTAGCCCTCTTTAGTGCTAACGCATAGCTTATTGACCCCCAGAATGCCCTCGTTTATATAGTCTTCCATCGCAAATGACAAACTATGCAAATAATCATCGTATTGCTCTCTTGTCCTTTTTGCTGGCAAACTTGGGATATTCTCCTTTCTCCATAAAGTTTTGAATGTCAAAATGCCATGGAAGTCTGTCGGTGCTCTCCTCGATTGCGGACGGCATCTCGTATGCTGGCTTTCTTTTCTGTTCAATTATCAAGGGCTTCATTCTGACCCCGGATGGTATGTCAATCATGGATGCTAGGGTGGCTAGTGCGTCGGCGAACTTGTTTTGTAATCTTGGCACATGGGTAAAGATCACTAATTCAAAATATGATATCAGCTTCTTTATCTCTTGATGATAGGAAATCAAGGTTAAGTCTCTAACCTTCCATTCTCCTCTCGCTTGTGAAATCACCAGTACTGAATCTCCGATGACTTCCAACTTCCTTGCTCCTAGTTCTAAGGCTACCTCCAATCCAGCTAAACATGCTTCATACTCAGCCTGATTATTGGTAACTTCAAAATTGAGCTTCAAAGACAGAGGGACGTGCGATTCGTCAGGAGTGATAAGAAGGACTCATATTCCATAGCTATATTGATTAGATGCGCCATCAAAATATAGAGTCCACTTGTCACCCCCGACTTTCATCAGCTCTTCGTCAGGAAACTGGAACTCTGTGTCTTCACCTCCCTCAATTGGTTGGTCGGCCAAGAATTCTGCCACTGCTCTACCCTTCACGACTTTCGGGTGGCATATCTGAGAGCGAATTCTAATAACAACAGCAACCATCGAGCCAACCTCCCCGTTAGTGCCAATTTTTTAAACAGGTACTTCAACGGGTCCATCTGGGAGATGATATTCACTGTGAAACACAACATGTAATGCTTTAGTTATCGAAAAGCCCAAACCAAAGTCCAGCATGCCTTTTCCAGTGGTGTGTATCGTATTTCCAGCCCCGTCATCTTCTTGCTTAAGTAGTAAATAGCCTTTTCGATTCCAATTTCACCTTCTTGTGCCAACATACATCCCATAGCTGAATCAGTCACTGACACATAGAGGATCAGTGGCCTATCAGGTTTGGGAAAAGGTAGAACAGGTGAATTTTATAGGTATCGTCGTACGGCATCAAAGGCGTCTTAACATTTTTTATCCCACTCTAACTTGACTCCTTTTTCAGCAGATGGAAGAGCTGCTCACAGGTAGTTGTCATTTTTACGATAAATCGACTGATAAACTGTATCTTATCCAGAAAGCTCCTGACTTCTCGTTCGGTCTTTGGAGGAGGCATTTTAAAATTTTCTTTAATCTTTGAAGGATCCACTTCGACACCCCGTTGAGTGATCATAAATCCAAGCATTTTTTTGCGATAACTCTGAAGGCACACTTCTGTGGGTTGAGCCGTATCTTGTACTTCTAAATCCATTCGAAGAAATTTCGCATTGCTATGAAGTGGTCATCCCGATCCTTGGACTTGGCCATCATATCGTCCACGTACACTTCGACTTCTTTATGTATCATGTCATGTGGTAAAGTAGTGGCAGCCCTCTGATAGGTCGCCCCTACATTCTTCAGCCTGAACGGCATTACACGATAACAATAAGTGCCCTATGGTGTGGTGAATGTCGTCTTCTCTCTGTCCTTGTGGTCCTTAAAAATTTGGTTGTACCCAGAGAAGCTATCCATGAATGATAACAAGGCGTGCCACGCTGTACTGTCTACCAAGACATCGATGGGCAGCAAAAGAAAATCGTCTTTTGGGTTAGCCTTGTTAAGATCTCAAAAATTCACGCTGACTCGGATATGACCGTCCTTCTTTAAAATCAGCACAATGTTGGCTACCTACATTGGATACTCAGTTACAATCAGGAATCCAGCGTTGATCTGCTTGGCAACTTCTTCTTTGATCTTCAGAGCCCATTCTGGCCAGATCCGTCTCAATTTTTGTTTGACCGGTTTAGCATCAGGGTATAAGGAGATATGGTGTTGGACAATATCAGGGTCAATTCTAGGCATATCCTCGTAAGACCATGCAAATACATCCTTCAATTCTTTTAATAAAGTTATTAAGTGTTCATGTTCAATTAAGGATAAAAAAGAACCGATTTGTATATTTTGTGGGTTAGTTTTATTACCTAAATTTATTGACAAAGTTTCTTTAATTATTGGTTGGGCGCACATTTCTTCTTCTCTTTTTATTAAAAGTTTTATTTCTTTGGGGATATTCCCGTCGAATTCAAAATCGTCAGAAAGTGGAACCGGACATTTCGTTCATTTTATTAAAGAAAGATAGAATTACAAACTCAAAAGCATAAACAGGAGGAGGTGCACAAACAGGTGTGCTCTCAGCCATAGACTCTGACTCGAACTTGGACTCAGAATAGACGATATGTACATCACAAGACTCTAAGGTCCAATTCTTCACTTCCTTTGTAGTCGCATCAACAATGAGCTCAGTGCAGTTGGTTGGTGAGCTGAAGCCCATCATGAAACAGTCCGGGTCGATTACGTGCAGTTGTGCCATCTTTTCATTGAACAACACTCCCATGCCGGTTCCATCAAACTTGTCTGCCCAATCTTCCTCTTGGATCTTCTTTTCTTTCTTTTCCCCTTTCACTATTTCCTCTTCTTCCATATCGGATAATTGATGGTCAAAGAAAATTTCTAGTCCCAGCAACTTTTGGTTGGTTTCTTCGTCGATTCATGCCTCTAGGAAGCCACAGTACGGGAAGTCTTCTCCTTCTTTGACAAAATACCCATTGAGTGTTCTTGAATAGTTGGCCTTTCGTCCCCTTTTAGACCCTTCTAGATCTTTTCCTATCGGTTTGTATCCAAGACCAAAAAGGCTAGAAGCCGATAATACCTGGACAGGTTTGGGAATTCATTGCTGCTTACGCCCTAGCCCAATGCCCGAGAAATAGGACATTTGTTTCATCATTGTAATTGCTCTCGGGCTGATGTGCATCTCTTCTCCATTCAATAGCATTTGCACAGCCTGTGCTTCGTCGAATTGGAAGCCACTTAGCGACATATCCCCTTCATCGTGCTGAACCTCCAAGAGAGTCGAGCCTTCTCCTCTTAGGGGTTGAATATTGTCTTCTCCATGGATAGTCAGAACTGCCCCATTCTTTATCAGTTTTAGCTTTTGGTGAAGAGTCGATGGTACTACCTGCATGTTCGGGTTATGCAGCCAAGGCCTGCCTAGCAACAGGTTGAAAGAGGCCGGTACATCCGGTACATTCAGTACGTGGAATGCAATCGATGTCTTCAAAGGCCGTACTGATAATGTGAATGATACCAAGCCCAGTACGTCCCTCCTCATATTGTCGTAAGCCCGGACTACTTGATTACTATGTGTGAAATGTTCTAGGTTTAGTCCCAACCAAACTGTTATTTTAAGCAGACAGACATTTAACGCGGACCTATTATCAATAAGAGTCATCGGGACCCACTATTCCAAGCATTTAACGGTTATGTGCAAGGGTTTGTTATGATTCTTTCCTTCCGCTAGCAGATCTTTATCAGAAAAAAAAATGACTTTTGACTCGGCAGTTGGCAGAATGAGCCCAACGAGTTGCTCTGGGGTTGCATCTATCGAAACACTGGCTTTGTTCAAGACCTTCAGCACAGCTTATCTATGTTTATGTAAGGCCATCAATAAGCCCCAGATGTTGACATTAGCCTGTATCTTTTTTAGGTGCTTCAGTACAGCGTCATCCTCTTCTTCTTGTTCTTTCTCTTTCCCTTTCTTGCTTGATTGTCTTTTTTCTAACTGAGTCGGCTTGAAATGCCGTCCACTCTTGGTTAGATGTTCCACACCATTCTCGGGATCCCATAATCTCGCTATTGTATTTTTCGTCTGTCTTACTTCGTCTATGCACAGAGGGCTTTCGAATGCCCGCAGATCATATAACTCACTGACCGCTGCCCTTCCTTTCCTTTCCTCATCATCTTCGATAGCCCACGTATTATTAACTTCTTCCCAGATGTCTTCTCCGATGTATTCCATGTGTTATTCTCGAGCAGCCTAAAAGTCAGCCCACTCAGCCCCATCTGATTTCTGTACGACCCTTACCAACCAATAGAATTGCATTTTGTTGACATATATCTCCTCCTCGAAAAGTTGGGGAAGAGTAATTCCATCAAGCACGTGGCCAAACCCATAAAGTCGTGCCAAATTATCCAGCGGCAAATCATCTTCCTCATTGCATTCCTCCTCTTCTTGTTGGTAAGCTTGGATTATCATTCAATACCCTTTCTAGGCATTATCATTCTACTCCTTCATCCTATCCCGACCGCTTCTAGCCGTAATAAATGAGCATGCTGTCTGATCCTCAGTAGCTGAAACACGAGGGCGTGGCAGATACATTTGACAGATATACTAACTCGGATCTTCTGACCGTTCCAGAGTTATACAGTTTAACCTAGACTGATTGGCATGGTTTGGCAGGGGGTTAGTCGTGACATTCAACTTCAGAGCGACAGACAATGGGGGAATCACCTTGTTATCGATGAGATCCTAGATCCCATGTCGGAGTCTCATACACTTATCAGTCAGATGCCCGTGGCCCTGGTGATAAGAGCAATATTACGAAACATTGTATCTCGAGGGGAGGAGATCTGGCACCGGCATGGGGTCTAACAACTTGATGAGCCCTTTCTCAATAAGTCAATTCAGGGCAGTAGTTAGTGAAATATTAAGGGGCCACAAGGTTAGTAATGGTAGACTGATTCTGATTGTTTGCAGGGAAGGTCCTTCTAGATTTCTAGTTGGGTTCTGCTTTCTCAATTTCCCTAGATTGAATGGCGTCTTCGATTTATACCCAGCGCCAAACAGCTGCTCAAAAGTAGAGAGCGACTTTGTGATAAGGTAATGCTTCTGAGGGGACTATAGGTTTTTCACCACCATTCTCACTTGTTCTTTCTCAGTGGATCGGTTCGTCATCTTAGCGGCTTTGCCCCTCCACCTGGTCAAGAAATCAACAAACGATTCTTAATTCTCCTGACGAGTTGTTTCTAACTCTCAGGCAGTTACGTCTAGCTGGACGTTGTAGCTATATTGACTGATAAAGGTCGTAGATATATCTTCCCAAGTTCTAGTTTTGGCCACCTCTAAGGAAAGAAACCACATTTGTGCTGCCTGAGAAAGTGGTCGGTGGAACAATTGGGCCTTGAGCTGATCGTTAATCACCATGGGAGAAAGAGTTCCAATGTACATTCTCATATGAATTCGGGGATCTCGGGTGCCATCAAACATCTCCATCTCTGACATTTAAAATTTTTTGGGCAATTTGGCATTTGAAAATAAACATAAACCGCCCACATCCAGCATGTACTCTTCTACACCTTTGGCCTTTCTCAACACCTTCTCCATTCTATCAATCTTTTCCACCAGCGCGGATTCACTAAACTGGGTTGTGATCTCTTCTTCTACCGGGATATGTCAGGGAACTCAGAGTGGTGCGATGACTTGCGATGCGTCCTGTCCTTGGTTATCGTCCCAGAAGTCTTCACCGTTCTCGTTTGTATCTTTCGACTATCCATTCATACTGGGCAAACGGGCCTGAATTGCCCAGATTTGTGCCTGACATTGGTTTTGAGCTTGGGTCTACTACTCCACAGCTCTTTGTATCTCAGTAATAGCTCTCATCAGAGCTGTCAAGTTCACCTCATTTTTTTGCTATTTTAGCAGACTATTTAGATATTCTATAGAGTCTACCTGACCCTGATCTTGCCCAGACATGTGTCGACTGTAATCTTCCTGGCTCAATGATCTAAACCCAAAAAAAACCTGGATTCCAAAAGCAGAATAACCAGTATCAAAACACTTCCCGAACAAGAATTTTGATGGCAGATTGCAAACATCTCAGATACCCAAAATAGCAAACAAAAGGCAGATAATCACTAAAGTTGAAGCAATGGCCCTGTCGGGCTCATACTAGAGTGTAACAACATGATGACCTGAAAAGTAGAATGGTTGCTAAAAGGGGGATTAACTAAACTTTAGAGGAAAGGTTCATCTAAATGGAGAAACGGACAGCACTCCGGCAAGAAGGCAGTTCTAACCCCCAAGTGACCGGTTCGATCTAGGATTCTAGGGGAAAAAAGGACAGCACAATGGTAGGGAAGCAAGACTAGCTCTTACGGGTATAACGAAGGTCCGAAGCAGATCTAAACAAAAGCGAGGGAGAAACCAACAACTCGGGAAGAACCCGAAGAAAAGAGAAACTATTCTAGAGGCTTCAAAACAAAACACAGGCATGACCCCAAGAAAAAAACTATGGCATAAAAACCAAACATGGTAAAAAACAAAGCCCGAGTAGAACCCGAAGGCAAAAAGCTAACCTAAACGACAGGGAGTAAGAGAATACCCGAGCCAAATCCAAAAAAGGAACTAACTTAAACCAAACAAACAATCCTAACAAACGCGAACGAAATATACAATTAAGAAAATACATAATCTTACTAGTGTTAGCATCACCTAATTGAGAATTCTAAGGTACTATATACAAAAGGTCGATTTTGGTCAATCGAACAGGGTACCTTCTGAATAGAGCCGGGTATATACTTCTCATGCAGGACATGGTCAAACAATACGCCCGAACTCTTTTACTGCACCTATAACAGCGTACAATCAGTAAGGGTTGTCCGCCTTCCCAATAATTTTCGAAGCGGATGAACGCTTAGGGCATCAGGTCGACTAGGCATGAGGGATTAAAAAACAATACACATGCATGTGAAAATGCAAATGAAAAATTCTTATTAAGAACCGATGATATTTTCAAATTTATCTCTCTTATTTGATTTTATAAAATAGTCCCCAACAGATTTGCCAGAAAATACAGTGGCGCCGGAATTTTTGAGATTTTAAAAAAATGGTCAAAAATAAAAAAATTCAAAAATGTTTGAAAAATATTTTAACACCTTGAAAACTAAATTTTGAAAACTCCTATAGAGTCGTCACTTAGTTTTTGAGAAAAACTAAGAAAAATAAAAATGACTACTGATATTTAAAACGTTTAATCAGAGAAAAAAGGTTCGAGAGTTAATGTATGAATCGAGAAATGTGTTAGGCACCCCGTTCGTCCAACCGTAAGGTTGGCCTTTACTAATTATCATTAGTTCTTTAATAAGATTTCTCAAATGCATGCAAATAAAGAAAGTTGAGATAAAGAGAGAACATCCAAAATCAAATGTAAAAAATATATAACATACGTATATAAAATGCTAAATAAAATAAAAATCATAAGTCCTATGGCATGCAATTCTAACTAAATGATACATGAAGCACTCCCGAATGCAATATTATTAAAACAATCTAAATTAGCATGATTTTAAATTAAAAAAATAAGCAAAAATGCTAAAAATTGTTAACACTAAATATGCTAAAAAGTGGACATATTACCCAAAAGCGTACAAAAGGTTAAAGAATACAAATGTTAGAAAATACTACTAAACTAATAAAGAAAAAGCTAACTATTTACTTTTTACATTTTTTTAAAAAGAGATAGAAGAAAATAAAAGAAAAAAAAACAAAAGAAAAAAATACACTTAAAGATAAAAATTAGATTAAAAGACTTTTTATGATTTTTGAGTTTAACAAAAGAAAAATATCATGAAGAGAAAATAAAACTACAGAAAAAAAAAAAAAAAATAAAGCTGTATAAAAAAATAAATACTAATATTAAAGAAAATGAATACTAAATAGAACATTATAAGAAAATTAAAACTAATAATAAAAAAATAAAAATAAAATAAAATAGAACATTAGCATTAAATGAAAAAGAAAAAAAATACTAGTAAAGAAAATGAAAATGAAAATGAAACTATTAAAACAATATTAAACTAATACTTCAAAGAAGAGAAAAGAAAAGAAAAAAAATGGTAGAATATTGAACTAATGTTAAGATAATAAAATGATATTAAATTAATATTACAAGAAAATAAAATAAAATAAAAATAAATGCTAGTAAAAAAATTACATTAACGCTAAAAAAATAAATTAAATATAACTATTTAACTCAAATGTGAATATAATATTAATAACTTCATTCGCATAAATATAAGTGCATTATTTATAATAATTAACAACATTAACGAGTTGTAATTGTCAAAAATATATTAGCACTAATTTGATGAATTAGAAAACTTAATGTAAGTAAACAAATAAATAAAACAAGTAAACTAAATAAACTAAAACTTGAATTTGAACACAAATGTAGCAACTATATAAGTAATGTAATAATGTAATTAAAATGAAAAGATCAAATTAACCCGATCACTCCAAAGAGGTAGGAAATGGAGTTAAAAGGACCGAGAATCCAAGCAAAATACATATCGAGCCGGGGAGTGGTGGTAGGCAATTCGGTCCTCGGGCGATGATCCAAGCTAAGATTTCAGAACTTTGATATCAAGGGTTCGGCTCTCGGTATTTCAGCAGGGTTTTGGCGTCGGGGCTCGGATTGCTCGGCGACTCGACAGAGCTTCTCTTACTAAACCTCTCACTTAAATTCTGTCCTAAAAACGTACGCTGGGGTACGGTATTTATAGAATTCTTCAACCAATGGGATGCTGCCACGTTCTAGGACATGTCAGGCCATTTGGAGTTGGCGATCACCAGGTTGGGAGATGGCAGTCGTCATGTTTGAAAAGGTTCCGCAAGGTTCTATTGGTGGTCACCACAATGCAAGTTGGCGGTCGCCAAGTTTGGTGGTGGTCGCCACTTATGACTAAGATTTTCAAGAGATTCTATTAGCGGTTGCCACAATGAACATGGTGGTCACCATATTGGGAATAACTTGCGTAGCAAGTTTTGGTGCTTCAACATAATTTCATTGATTTGAAGGTTTCGAGGATTGGGTTCAATTATTGAGTTTGGATCACTTTCTGAGGATCGTACTGAGGCACCATTCCAACTGTTTTCATCATCGAATTCACCTAAGATTGGGCGAGGTCAAATTAAGGTGTCTACAAATCCAAAAACCTTAAAGGCAAAAAACCCCTGCTTAACAAAAAATCTCCCCTATAGGAATAAAAGAAAAACCCATAGTTGGGTAACCTCTCTCATAACGGGATATAAAGGGCCAAAAATTCTTTTAACTTGGCACTTAGGAAACAATAACACAACATTGACAATTTCTTTTATAATGTCATCATGCTTATTCAAAATATCATGAATAGCACACTTGAATTAAAAATATTGTGGCATTTAAAAACAACAGGTTTATGCGATCGTCAAAACTGATCATAGTTCAAAATATGCGCTTCAAAAAATTTTTAAGTATCAATTACATAAACTTAAGTTCAAGATAATGGCTAAGCATTCTCATCTTGGATTATATTCATATGAACCGAGCCTCCCCAGACAAGCTAAGCAGGACCCCTGGGTTCTACAACCTTCGTGCCTAATAATCAAAGCACGACTCGACTGTTAACATAGAATCCTTCCCCTTTAACATGTGAAACTAAAACGATTTGGACCGTTGAATATTTTCTTTGGTTTTAGGGATCATGGTTACTTTCGTTTTAGGTTTAAGAGGTATTACGTATTTATCCAATCCTTCACTTATTTAAGGATTTAACTTTACCATTTATTACTCAATTTCAATCATTAAATTTTAAAGTACCACAGCATTTTGAGGTACTAAGACTTAAAGTTGGATTATAATTTTTGGTGACAATTTATATTAAAATATTCTCTACAACTTTTATGTTTAACACCAAAGCCAAAACGTAAGGAAACTAGGTAAAAAACTTGACGCAAACAAAAATAGTTCAGTACTTGCACAGAAAATTGGTCAGAAAAGTGTTTCTGTTGGTCTCGATTTTGGGATATCAAATCAAGTCCAAATGAGACCATTTTTGACATGTTTTAGTTTACCATGGCCCCTACAAGTCTTATGAAGGGTTCTAGGGGTGGTTGTTTGAAACAAGTTGAAGATATAAGTCATTCTATAAAATAGGTTCTGTCAGCCACCAAACCCTCAGCAGAATCGATTTTGGACAGAGAGCTTGAAATAGATTTGAGGGACTTTTCTGATGTATTTAGGTTTGATATCTGGATAGAAAGTAGTTCAATATGTTGTCTACAATATTCGTGTAGACCATTTTTGGATTAAGTCACTAAAAATAGGGGTTTTTGGTCATACAAGAATATGTGACAGAAGCTTCTTTTAATAGCTGAACCACAACAGAGAATTTCTGAAGGATTTTGACCCATCAACCCTCAATAGATTGGGCTCATTTCTCGTGGGTAGATAGATATACATGTTATCTACAACTCTTATGTTTTGACCAAAGCTCGGATCTCATCTTAAACTAGGGTTTTTAGGTATGCATTGTTGGCTGCTTTGAAACCGATACTCTTTGGTAAAAATACAATATCTTGAGTTCTACTCACTCAAATGAGTTTAAACCAATTTTGGATGAAACATAACACAAAGATCTAGGTCTGAACATAAAAAAATTCTAGGATCATTTTTCTACATTTAGTTATGATGTTCCAAAAATCAGGAAAGAGATGTTGAAAGGCTCAAATTGTATACCATGTTTAGAGCTAGTCTCCTAGCATCATGTGTGTCAATGGTTGGTCCATTTCCTTTACATCCATGTTTTGTACACTCAAATATGACAACTTTAGAACCTTTTCATGCCATAGATCCATTAAAAAACCTCATGAAAACTTCAAAACACAACAGTCAGACCAAAACAATCCTAAAATCTAACCATGACGCTTTTTTGATTCATGCTCGGTTCTTGATCTTTGATCGGTGTTTTCAAATGATGAAAGAGGTGTTTGATAGGTATAAAACCGGATGTGTTAGTCTTTCTTACCTTGTATAGATTACTCTTTGATGATTTGGATCAAGGAATTAGCTTTAGAATCCATGAATTCCACCAAAGTTACTTAGTTCTTCCTCTCCCTTCTTCGTTCTTCTCTTTTCTTCTTCTTCTTCTTCTTCTTCTTCTCTCTCTCTCTCTCTCTCCTCTCACTATGCACGAAATATAGAGAAGAAATAAAAAGTTTAATTGCCTTTTTATAGAAAAAGTTAGTGAGTAAAACTTATTTGAGAAGTTTCCTTAATCATGGGTTAGTTTACTTTACCTTAGTTACTTTATACTAATTTAGGTTTATGAAACTTGGTCACCAAGTTTGGCACAAACTCTTAGGTGTAGCCACTTGAGTGTGTGTGTGTATCAAAATAATTTTTTATTTAATTATAAGAAAAGATTTGGGTATTTTCACATAAATTCGTTTTTTGATCTTTTGAGCTTTACTTTTGTTTTAAACGACTTGGATTTATAATTTTAAATTTGTATTCTTAATATTAAGATTTTAATATATAGTTATGTGGTTCCCACTCTATTGCGAGTCTCGAGCTGGAAAATGTTGAACAATCGGGTCGATTTTTCTTACTAAACTTATATTTGAGATTTCGTTTCTTTTCAGATGTTCTTTCTCACACACAAAGCATGTGCCACAAATCCTAACATTTAATAAACGCTCACAAAAGTTTTGGTAAAGTTATTGCTAATAGTAGCTTTTAGCTTCATGCTAATAGTTTTAGTTATAAGTTACAAATTTCTTTTAAATATTTATAACTTATGCTAAAATTTATAACTATTTTTTTTTTATTTCAGTTATAAATTATAATTTTTATCAAACAGTCATAATTTCTATTCTAAGTTATTAGTTTCAACAATACAAAATACCACCCATATTAGTCATCTAATGTGTAATAAATAATGAGGTTTTACCAAATATTCATAAGTTCTACTGTAAATTATTAGTTTTAACAATACAAAATACCACCCAGATTAGTTATCGTAATGTACAATAAATAAAGAGATTTTACTAAGCACTCATAACTTCTACTGTAAATTATTAGTTTCAACAATACAAAATACCACCCAGATTAGTCATCGTAATGTGTAATAAATAAGGAGGGTATGTATGTGATAGTTCTTTTTTTAACTTTTTATTGTGATTTCTTTTTTTAACTTTTTGTTCTAAATATTACGATTCATTATGAATTTAAAAGTATAATTATTTTGGCTAAATTGAATTTTTTTAACTAAAAATAAAAAAAATTATTAAATTTTTTAAGTGGCTTTTTTCGTCTTATCTACAAGAAAAAAATTGATCTTTTTTTTTTTACTTTTATAGTTTCTTGTGATAAAAAATGTAAATTATTTTTTAATCTTTTTTCTACTTTTTGATTTCTTGTAATAAGAGAATTTTAAAAAATGTCATGCTTTGAGTTAACATAAATTTTTTTTTTACTAAAAATGAAAAAATCATATAAAAAAAATATGATAAATTACACTCACCTCCCTTAAAGTTTCTAACAAAAATAAAAACACCCTATGTATTTTTTAAAATATCACTAACCTTCCTTGTAAGTGAAAAATACAAACTCGATTTAACTTTTTTTTTGTAAAAGACTTAAATGCGCTTGCTCACTATTTTTTATTTCTCTCACTCTCTCTTCCTATGTCTCTCTCTCTACAAGTGCAATTGTCGAATATGCAGCGAGATCATAATTAAATCTTAAAGAAACAGTAACCCAAACTCCATCTAATCCGTTCGTCGACGACGCTAACTTTGCGCCTGCATTGGAACCTTTGTCAGCCAAGAACGATGATAAGGAATGGGAATCAAACAGAGCTCATTTTTCATTCTCAAAGTCACACAAACGCCTCGTCCATGTCCAACTCTTTTCCCTTCATTCCGTCAAGAAGTTCCCAATCGAAATGGTAAAGCAATTGCACAATCGACAACTCAATGTTGGAAAAAGCAAATGTAATCCCCGGGCACACCCTTCTTCCGGTGCTGAATAGAACGTACCTAAAATCCGCGCCCTTGAAATCGATATCGCCGTCGAGAAATCTCTCTGGCCAAAACCTCTCCACTTCGTTCCAGTGTTTAGGATCTCGCCCAATCTCCCATGCATTAACGACGATTTTGGGTTTTACAGGTATTTGATAGCCGTTGATTTTGCACTCTTTAAGAAGCAATAGGAGAGCGGGAGGATTTCTTCGATTACTAAGTTTCTTGAACCATCTTCATTAATACCGCCACCTAATTTGTCAGCTTGGGTTGATGGTTCTTGATCTTGAATACTCTCAATTTCCTCAACAATGGCGGCTTTGGCTTTTCTTTTGGCAACAGCACATTGCCATAGATTTTTTAGGTCATGTGGAAAAATTGGCTTCACTAAGGAAAATGCAACCCCACTCACTAATAAAAATTGGCTTCATTAAGGTTGTTTGGACAAATGTATTTCACAACCACTTCTTGGAAGCCATTAGGAGCATAGGCATTAACAGTACTGAGCAACATAAATTTGCTGCTTCGTTCTCATAACAGTTGAATTAGCATAAAATTCACAAGTTGGTTCAAGAAAAAAAACCTTCATACAGGTAACAAATAATATACACACACACATATCTTCAATGCTTTATCAGGTTTCTTTTCGATTCTCTTCTCTCTCTCTCTCTCTCTCTCTCTCTCTCTCTCTCTCTCTCTATATATATATATATATATATATACATATCAATAATTCAAATATATAGATATTTTCATTGAATCATCTCATTTCATCTTTTACAGCTGAAACACACTTCGTGGTGCTGATCAATCTCGCCATCCGTCGAAAAAAACTACTAATGCCCCTGCCGCGACGAAGGCTGTGACTCCTGTGGTTGCCTTAGTGGATGCCTCTTCATCCCCATCTTCAAAATCGTCTTCACCCTCGTGGCGCTAATCGGCCTTGCCATCCTCGTCTTCTGGCCCCACCCCAACAAGGTCAAAGTTCAAAGGGGGATAGAGAGGGTAAGTGCAAAATAATAAGGGCAAAATAAACAAATTAATAATAAATTTGACTTTATTTAACATTTTTCATTATGTTACTGACGAATAGTTAACAGCTGAGCTGGGTTGATATGAGGCAAAAAAACTAAATCAGATGAAAAGTCAGTGATATTTCAAAGCAGAAACGGTGTATATGTTTTTATCAGAAACCTCAAAGGGAGGTTAATGTAATTTACCCAAAAAAGTATCTTACACTATGACTGATTATCTTATCACATTTTGGTACTACATTATATGTCATTTTATATATAGTTTATGGTGCTCAATTCGGAATGACCCTCCAAGATGAAATCATTGTTTGCGAAAACAACATAGAGGTTATAAGGGGCATCAGAATGTCTCCGGTGTGATCCCTTCTAACGAGCATATTAGTCTCTTCGATAGAGTAGGGAGCAAGTAAAGTTAAAGAGAGAAAGGAGAAAAGTGCGTTCTGTTAAAATATACTTGTGTCTCCCTTGACATGTCTTTATTTTGTACCTTCTAACACGTGGAGTGGTTCCTTGCATAAAATGGTTATGGCCATATGATTTTGCCTTGGCCCTCCCAGCCTCGAGTGATCACACGTATCAATCATGCGCCTAGTTGATCAGGCTTTTAGCCTAATGAGTGAAGGGATTAGGAGACTAACCATGAGGATAGGGGACGGGATCAATTTAAGCGTTTCTATTTCATTTATGGCTTCTCCAAGTAAAATGACTAGAAAGTCTCTCTTATCCATCAATAGTATTTATGTTATTTTATCCAACATATTGTGTCATATAGAATATTACTTTAAGAGCACTGAATAATTATTAATATTTTTTATTAAAAAATCAATTAAAAAATGAGGTTTTATTAAGTGAAGCGTGGGTACAGCAAGCCTGATATGGTGTATGTTTTACGACCGTTGATTTTGGCATATGATTGTGAACCCCATGTAAGTTGATGGTCAAGTGAAAGTGAAAATTGTTTAAATGAGGATCGGGGAGCGTGTTGCGCCCAAGGGGATGGAATTTGCTTGAGAGTAGATTTATTTGATGAAACAGTGGATTGCGTTCGCTGGGTGATGTGTTTATCTCTTTCTTTCATGAAAAATTATTAAATATTCTCGAACTAACATATAAGCGATGTCACGTGATATTTTTTATAAATAAATAATTATAACTTATACAATGTGAGTAACTCTTTATCTCCTAATCACCGATCAAATATAATTAATTATATTTCTACCATAACATTTGTCGTTACGGTATTAGATGGAAACACTGCGTGAACTTGCAATATGGAACTTTAGAAGTACCAAATAATTACTCCTCTTCTATGGTGTAGATTTTATTTTTATTTTTTTAGAGATGTGCTGATGTGCCGCATCTACAAATGATGAATCAATTAAACACAAATACTTCCAAACACAGATAAAATATAAAAATTAAAAATTTGACTATGACTGATCAAACACATATAAGACACAAATATTAAAACTCTAACCAAATATCATTTTTCATTTTTTTTATAAAAATAAATAAATTACTAATTTGACATAAATGTTGTTTAAAGGGACACGTCAGCGAGAAATCTTCTCGAAAAAAAAAAGAAATACTTATACGCAAGAAAAAAAAACAAGAGAGTAACAAATTTTTATTTTAAAAATAATGCATCAATAAAACACACTAAAAAGAGACTTTACAAACAAAAAACAAATATTGATCAAAATTAACCGTGCTTCATCACCTTTGTTTCATAGTTAAAATGTCATTGTAGACTCCATTCAATTTTTACAAAAATATTTATCAAATCCCGATGTGGTCACTTAACTTTAATTTTAGTGTTACAATCTTTGATCTACTTATAACAATCTAGCAACATCCAAATCTAAATTAACTAATTGCGAAGAAGGGGTGGCAAAAAATAGATGATAAAAAGAAATATATATATTATAAATAAAATAAAATATTAATCCAAGTAAAAGATAAAAAGAAGGAACAAGAGAGGGACATCATGTTTTATTTTGTTTATTTTTTTGTCTTTTAACTTTTTTTCATCTTTTGTTCAGAAAATATTATATTTTTATTTATTTTATCGAGATAATTAAAAAAACTAAAAAAAACTGTCAAATGAAAACATAATCCAGAAAAGAACAAAAATGGAAAAATTTATCCCAGGGCCATACTTTTATGATGAAATTATTCATTTAAGAGCGTTTAAGTTATTTATATAAAAAAATGAATTCTTAATTAAACATTAATAATTATGAACAAAACTATAACTATTTAAAAAATTTAATAATAAATATATTTTTTTTAAATAACAGACAAATAAATATAATCCGATTACATAATTATTTATATTTTAATATTTTTATTTTTATTTTTATTTTCACACAAAAAAGTATATTTAGCCCTCATTTGGCAACCGGCTTAAAGTCGGTTTTTAGCTTTTTGTTTAAAAGTTCAAAAAGCCAAAAATTTTGATTTTTCAACTCAAAGACTTTTTTTTTAACTTAATTTTTTATATATTTTTAAAAATATCATAACTTTTATTATACACATCTATTTTTTATAAAAATTATACTTTTAAAATCTACTCATTAAAATTTATCAAACAATATTAATATTGAATATAAAATTATTTAAAAATAAATTTTTAAAAATTATAACAACTTTAAACAAAAAATTTTACCTTTTGACTTAAAACTATTTTAAACTTTTGGATTGAAAACTACGCATATTCTAACCAAACGAATTTTTTAACTTTTTAATTTGAAAATTGCTTTAAAATAAAAAATTAGCTTAAAATTGAATTGCCAAACGAACTCTTAGCCTATGTTTGAACTAGTCTTTTTTTATATAAATTTTTTGATTTTTTAATTTTTTTTATAAAAAATAAGTGTAAAAATATATTTAAAAATAATTTAAATTAAATCAATTAACTTTTTTAAAGACTTACCTTTTAAATTAAAATAGACCAAACGATATGCTTAATAGCAGGCGGGCGTGTGGCAGAATAATTGTCATAATATCAAGTACCATATTAGATTTCAAACTAAATTAGCATGTCAGTTTTGACAATTAGACTTGGAAAATCTTGCCTTTTCATATATGTGATGTTGATTTGGGTGTAATTTATTTTTATTTATAATTATTATAATTATTTTTTATAATTTATGAATTAAAGTGTAACGTTTTATTTTTTTTACAGTAATACATGGACACCAATTATAAAATTTTAATCCTAATTATTTATTTGCATTAAAATTATAACATTTTAGGCGGTAATGATCAAAATTTTGTGACTTTTGTAGTTAAACTAGTAATTATCGTGCTTAAAGGCACTTTGAGCATAATTTAATTATAAAATTAATTTAAATAAAAAATAATATTTTTAATTGTAAAAATAATACTTTTCATTAAGCATATACACTTAATTTAAATTTAAAGTAACTAAATAAGTTATTTACATATATATTAAAAATATATATTTAATCAAAGATGAAAAAAAATTTTGAATTTAAAATAAAAAAGAAAAAATATTAAATTTAAAATTAAAGGTGTAAAAAAATTTAAATTACAATTAAAAAAAAGAGAGAAGGGATAGTGCCACATAAGACACCTATCAACATTAACATCTTGTGATTTATATTATAAATAATTAAATATAAATATTTGTATCTTAAGCATTTTTATATTTTTATTTAAATTGTCGGTAAATGCCCACTCGCCTATATTGAATGAAAAATGTTTTTAAAAATAAAAAAATCAATAAAAAAAACTTCAATTCTCTAAAATAACACTAAAAAATAACACAATTAAATTGTACTTAAAATTACTA
>JAOTRH010006427.1:0-23690 GCA_034768845.1 Heliamphora exappendiculata
ATACTTTTAGATAATTTGATAATATGCATATTGTACATATTAGTTTAGGATTTGATTACTTTATTTCAAAATTGTGTGGTTCATTTTTGTGTAATTCATATTTAGATAATTTTAGCAACTTAGCATGTTTGTTCTTTTAACCAAATCATGTTAGTTTATGTTGTTTAAACAATATTACGTGTGGGTATATTTCATGTATCTTTTAGATAAAAATTGAATGTCATAGAATTTAGGATTCTTCTTTTGACACTTATTTACTTTGTAGTGTTATGTACATATTTTATGTATTTTCTATGCTTAATTTTGAATATTCTTTCATCACCCCCATTTTTTTTTATTTGTATGCATTTGAAAAATTATATTAAAGAATAAATGATGATTAGTAGAGGCTAACCTTTCGATTGGGCGAATGGAGTGCTTAACACATTCCCCAATTCGTACCTTAGCCATGAACCCTCTTTCTCTGGTTAATGTTTTAAGGATCAGTAGCCAATTTTATTTTTTTTAATTTTTTTCAAAAACTAAGTGGCGACTCTATTTTCAACAAAAGGGGTTTTCAAATTTTTATTTTCAAGGTGTTAAAAGATTTTTTTAAATATTATTTGAATTTCTTATTTTTGAACATTTTTCAAAATGACCCTTAAATTCCAAAGCCACAGAATTCAACATATCACATGCTAGATGTTGCTATAAAATTTCAAAAGGCAAATGAGATGCTGGAAGAGGAAGATCCCCATTTTTCTTTAAAAGTTAATCATTATCCGCCTACTGTTAGTGATTGGGATGAGGCTCAGATTTTTACATAATTTTTGAAGAAATTTTATCATACAACTGTTCTCTTGTCTGGTTCATCATATGTCACTTCTAATTTTGTTCTTTACTAAAGTTTGTGGTATTGAAAATTTCTTATCCGAATGGTCAAAGAGTGGATTTTTCTTTAAGTGCTATAGCTAAGAAAATGAAAATTAAGTTTGACAAATATTGGAGAACAATTGACAAGGTAAATATGTTTTTATTGATGGCCGTTGTGTTGGATCCTCGTTGTAAGTTAAAGTACTTGAGATTTTGTTATTCTGAAGTTTAGCAACCATCTATGGTGCATGAGCTCACTCAAAAAGTAAGAGATGCATTGAGTCGTATTTATGAAGAGTACCTAAAGTTTAACTCAATGACAATCTCTTCAAATGAAACTTTTGATGAGATGGAACTTGAAAAATCGAGTATTGATGTAAGTGAAGAAGTAATGTCACTCAAATCAAAATTTCAAAAACATTTAGAAGAGGAAGAAAATGATGGAGAAAAATCTAAAGTTGATAAATATTTGGAGGAATCTTGTGAAAAAGAAGTTCCAAACTCAAATTTTGAAATTTTGACTTGGTGGAAGACAAATTCTTAGGTATAAAATTCTTTCTCAAGTTGCAAGGGATGTCTTAGCCATTCCTGTCTCTACTGTGGCTTTCGAACCAGCTTTCAGTACTGGGGGTCGTATCCTAGATCAAATCCGTAGTTCGCTTGCTCCTAAACTTGTAGCAAGTTTAATTTGTACACAAGATTAGTTACATGGTTCACCACTCGCACTTGACGTGGAAGAAAATTTGGAGGATATTGAAGATCTAGAAAGAGGTAAATATGATTTTGCTGTGTTATTGATTTTTTTTTCAATATTATCTTTTTTGCATCTTTTATTTCTTAATTTATTTTGATATTATGTTTTTGTAGCTTTAACTTCTATGGGTCTACGTGTGTTGTGAACTAATGTGTTTGGCAATTCGAAGTTGTTGAAAATTTGGAGTTATTGACAATTTGGAGTTGCTGCATCATGAACATGAGCTGTTGACAATTTGGAGTTGTTGCTTGCTGAAAATTAGTTGCAATTTTTTTTTTGTCGAAATGACATTAGTTGCGGTATTTTTTGGCTAAACATAAGCTTTTTTTATGTTGAAAACATGGCTGAACATGAGCTATTTTTTATTTTGTTAATTACCACTCTATTGTTATGGTTTATGTTTATGGAACTCTACTATTTTTTTTATGTAACTCTATTATTATTTTTTGAGCATTATATATTAGCGAAATTGTAGTTTTGAATCGAGACCGAACCGTCAATAATAAGTTTAGTTTGGTTTGGTTCCACAAATTACACGATTTGGTTTCGTCCTAAAATTATTGGAACCGTAGGGATCGGTTTGGTTCTTAGTTTTATTCAAAATCAGTCCAAATCGAATCGTGTACACACTTACTAAAAAGTCTACTTGTTTGGCCTCTTATTAAAATCAATTAACTTTTTTCATATCTTTTCACATCTACTTTTTTATAAAAAAAGGCAAAAAGTCAAAAATTCTACAAAAAAAAAGTTAAGCCAAACACAAGCCAAACACAAGAAAATGTAATTTCACATTGAGCTTATTTGCACTTCCTTTGGTGGCCATTAGTCAGCCCATATGTTGCTTTTTTGTGACATGGATGGCCTTTAACTTTAACCCTCTTTCCCAAAGCTACTCAAATGTTATAAACTAAGTGTTCGTTTAGCAATTTGACTTTAAGCTATTTTAAGTTAAAAAGTTTATTTGGTTGAAAAAATAGTGATTTTTAAGCTTTTAAAAATGTCAAATAAGCTCAATGTGAAATTACATAGTTGCCTTTCAACCTAAATGCACTGAAGTATAATTGTTTGGTTGAAATTTGTGTAATTTTATGTATAGAAGGATAAAATTAAAAATTAATATGAGAAATGTCAAAAAGTCTGAAAGTAAATAGGCTGAAAGCTGAGAATTAAAAAATAAGACTTTTTGACTTTTTAGATTTTAAATCAAAAGTCAAAAAATTAATTTTAAATCGGTTTAAAGTCAGTATCAAAACTAAGGCTAAATAATATGTGACATATCCCAAGTAAAATCCCAAACTTCTTTAATGTTAAAATTCAAACATGCTATCTCCAACACCTGAAATGGGTTTATATAAATACCATAAGCTAAGGCTCAATAGGATACGACTAAATACAAGTAAATGCATGATATGTAAATGACAAGGTATAAAGATACCGTAGTAATATGTATATTTCATAAACTTCAAGCACTCATGGCTTTTGGACAATAGCGTGATTTCTTTAATTTCACTGATTCTTGACAAGTTCCTCAATTCATGTTTCACGGACTTTATTAGTCGCGTGTTGCCACTCAATCCCAAATTATCATTTCCGATTAAGTGCCACATAGGCAACTGACGCTACTCAAGTAAGGAAGGTCACACAAGCGAAAAATGCAATATTGGCTCAAGTTGCCACACTAGCTACTGTCGCCACACAGGCTAGGAGTGCCACTCAAGCCAGTAATGCCACACAGGCTAATAATGTTGTTAGGATTTTTGTTCTCGGCAATATTTGTTTTTTGTTTGGTAAATTTGTGACAAATATTTGTTCATATTCTTTATTTAATTCATTGATATTTTGACACTTGTTCTTGTGGAGTTACGATTTTAATATTGCAGGGCTACGCAAACAGAGCAGAAAATTTTAAAAAATAGCCCGCGGTATCAGACCGCTCGAGCGGTTCATCGAGCGGCCTATAGCACCTCTCGGTATCTCAGTCTGCAACAACAAAATAACTGCAGTGTAGGCTTCACCGCTCGAGCGGTGAATAGACCGATCGAGCAGTTCTCGGCGAGTTAAGGTTTAATTGCCGCAACAGCGAGGGTTTTGGCAGGTTCTTATAAATAGGTATCTAGGGTTTCTTTGTTCGGAGTCTCCTTGTTCTATTGTTTATGAGACCTAGCTGCCATAAGCTTTTGAGATTATTTCATCATACTCGCAAGTTAGTTTACATACACAAAAGCTAGTTTACAAAAGCTTGATGATTCATTAGCTTCTGTTTATTCCAGCCAATTATCAAGTCAATCAAAACTTCAACAATCAGTGTGAATTCGTGGAGTTACTTGAGAGGATTCTCAAGTGTTGAAGTATGTTGGAGGAGTCCGTCAGCATTGAAGTCCAGTGGTGGGTTCCAGCGGTAGTCAAGTACAGGAGTTGGTGTGCATAGTTTTGACTAGAGTAGGCTTTCAAACGTTTGGTTGTGGGTACAACGTCGATTTGTAAGATTCTCTTGTAACTAACGATTTTTTATAGTGTTTGATTTCCTAGACCTGGTTTGGTCTCGGGGTTTTTATCCGATTTTGGGGTTTTCACGTAAAAATCGCCGTCTCGTGTGTAATTGTGGTTTGTTTTAATTTCTGCTTATTTAAAAAAATTAATTTGTGCAAATCAGTCGATAAACGAAATTTTTCAAATTTCACACAGGCTTAAGTTGCCACAAAGGATAATATAGCCACACAGGCTATCAATTAACAATTTCACATTGCTAATGTCGCCACACAGGTTATTATCGCTACACAAGCTAATTAATCAATAATTTCACATTGTTGATGTCGCCATAGGCTAATTAATCGACAATTACATAACCACATAGGTTGGCTCAAATAAATTTTAATCAGTATCATGCAATTGATGCATACACTCCCAATCTCATATATGGGTTGGCACTCGCTTATCAATCATTCGTTTACCAAAATATTCGAACACCCAAACTTCAATTAATCCATCTAATTTTACAAGTTCACAACCGAAATTCAATTAACACATCAAATTCATGACCTCTAGTCTCCCATATAAATTAGGGTTTTGATCTCAACCAAATCTCATACAATTTCTCTTAAAAAAGACATAAAATCACAAATTTATCCTCCTGTCATACCCATAAATTTCAAATCTCAACACAAACATCTTCCATACAACTTAGCGTTTCAAATCAAAACTAGTTTTCATGAAATCTTTCTAATAATAGAAATGTGATCACATATTCATCACTCTTATTCATAGTTTGTTGAAATATAAATTTCAAATTTTAAGATAGATAAATTATAAATGTTTAATATTAATGGTAGTTTATAAATTAAAAGAATTTTTTTAATAAAAAATTATTTAATTGTAAACTAGCTAATTACAACAATAATAAAAAAAGCTCATTGGGTCCTTTTTTTTTAACCTTTTCTTCTCTTTCCAGCTAGTTCTACTCTACATGCAAAATTGATGTAAAAAAATAATTAAAAAAAAGAAAAGCGTTAAATATTTTTTTTCGAACCTCATTTAACTGCGGCAAAAGTGTTAAATGGTTCATTAAAAATGATATTTTATCTAGCCATCGTCGACTCTAAATTAAAATTATCCGTTGTCGGCTTCAAATTAAATCAACCCGCTGTTGACTTTAAATTCAATTTAACCGATGTCGGCTTTAAGTTTAATCTTGCCGTTGTCGGCTTTAAATTAAAATTAGTCGATGTCGGCTTTAAATAAAAACCTAGCCACTAGTGGGTCCAAATTAAATATAGCCAATGTCATCTTTGAATATAAACTAGCTACTGTCGGTATTAGAATTAGTCCCCGTTGGCTTAAATATAAATCTAGTCAATGTCGATTTCAAATTAAATTTTGCTACTGCCAACTTTAAGTTTAATTTCGCAGATGTCGATTTCAAATTAAATGTGATATTCTGGTATTCCACATCGAAAAATAAGAGAGAGTTCCTAGGCAATAAATAAAAAACAATGGACCTTTATATAGCAATAAGGTTTTTTTTTTCAGGTGGTAGAGACCCTAGCAAAACTTAGTTAAACGTCCTACGTGCTCACGCTAGAATAATGTAAAGATGTGTGACCTTTTGAGAAGAACAAAATCGTGATGGCTTTGCCCAAAATAGACAATATTGTTGTCATGAGAAAGGTCGAGGTATTATATTAAATCTAGCCGTTGTCGACTTTAAATTAAAATTTGCCGCCGTCAGCTTGAAATTTAATTTAGGCGCCGTCAGCTTCAAATTTAATTTAACCGTTGTCGACTTTAAATTAAATTTTGCAATTGTCGGCTTTAAATATTATTTATTCACCATTGGCGTTAAATTTAGCCTCTATTGGCTTTAATTAAATTAAGTCATTGTCGGCTTTAAATTTAAATTTAGCCGTTGTCGGCTTTAAGTTTAATTTAGCCGCCGTCGACTCCAAATTAAATATAGTTACTGTCAGTTTCAAATTAAATTTAGCCGCTGTCGGTTTTGAGTTTAATTTAGCTGCTATTGGCTTTATATTTAATTTAGTCGCTATCGGCTGTAAATTAAAATTTGTCGTCGTCAGCTTAAAATTAAATATTGTCATTGTTAGTTTTAAATTTAATTTAGCTACTGTTTGCTTTAAACTTTATCTAGTTATTGTCGGCTTCAAATTTAATTTAGTCGCTATTGACTTTAAAATTAATCTCTATTGACTTTTAAAAAAAATCAAATAATCAATTTTGTGGCAATTTAAATTGGCTCTGAGCTAATAAATTCATGGGAAAAGGCTTGTGCCTAATTTGGTCAACTATGAATCCGGTGAACCTTAAAAAATCCATGTTACGGATTTTGGTATCGATCTAATTGGTTCTTTTATTTGGTAAATCTGTGACAAATAATTATTCAATTTTTTTATTTTATTCGTTGATATTTTAACACTTATTCTTTTGGAATTATGATTTTAATATTGCAGGGGCACGCAAAACGACAAAAAAATCAAAATTGCTTACAGAGCAGACCGCTCGACAGACCGCTCAGGCGGTCTATCGAGCGGTCTATTGAACCTCTCAATTTCTCATATCTACAGCAAAATTACCAAAGGGCAAACTTCACCGCTCGAGCAGTGAATAGACCGCTCGAGCAGTCCTCAGCGACAAAGCCTTTAATTGCAACGTCAGTTAGGGTTTTGGTATTCTACTATAAATAGGAAGCTAGGGCTTTATGTTTGGTGAGCCTCCTCATTATATTTTTTTGAAAATCTAGCCGCCACAAGCTTTAGAGATTTATTCTTTGTACTTGGAAACTAGTCTACAAAAGCTTGATGATTTATTAGTTTTCGCTCATTCAAGTCTATCATCAAGTCAATCAAAGTTTCAACAATTTGTTCGTGTTCTTAGAGTCGCTTGAGAGGAGTCTCAAGTGTTGAAATCCGGTGGTGGATTCCAGCGGCGGTCAAGCACAGGAGTTGGTGCACGTGGATTCAGCAAAGATAGGCTTACTACCATTGGTTGTGGGTGTAACGTCGGAGTTTGTAAGATTTCTTTGTAATCAATGATTTAATAGTATTCGATTTCCTAGACCCGGTGTGGTCTCGTGGTTTTTACCCAGTTTGAAATTTTTCACGTAAAAATCACCGTCTCGTATGTGATTGTGGTTTGTTTTATTTTATGCTTGTGTGATTGGTTGGTTTAATCTTTTTGCTTTGTTTAGCTTATTTAAGAAAATCGATTATTAAAAATCAGTTTACAAACGGAAATTTTTCAATTGGTATTCAGAGTAGGTTAAATTTTTTTTTTTTAAAAAAATTAATTGTGATCCTTTGATTGATTTGTAATAATGGATATTCTTAAAGAGGAATCCATTGTGTCTAAGCTTTATAGAAAGTGTTACAAGTTAACCAAACAAGATACAAAATTGGTTAAAAAATATAAATTATGTGAAAAAGAAAAAGACGGTGTCAAATAAGAGCTAACTGAAGCTCAAGATCTAGTTGTGAAATTAAAATGAGACAGGGAGATTTTGTGTGAAAAACTTGCAAAATGTGAAAAAGAGAAAAATGACTTGTCTGAAGTATGTCAAACTAGACAAACCAGGATTGAATTTCTTGAAAAAGATTTACATGATTGTGTTGAGTTAAAAACTGATCTTGAATTAAAATTGATTAAATTTGCAAAAGATCTGTTAAATGCTCAATCTACTTTCAAGAAATTGAATGCAGGCACCATGGCGTTGGATGACATGCTTAGGGTACAGAAGGCTGTGACAGATAGGTGTGGATTAGGATTTGTTGGTGCTTCTTCATGCAAGCCGAAAATCGAGAAAAAAAAAGTTGGTCAACCAACTCAAGCTAAGGTCGCGCCAAGGGTTGTGAAAGCAGAACCAGCTAGAGCAATGAGCTCAAAAGGAACACAGACGGGCAAATCCACCATTGTACATGGTGAGGTAAGAAAGCTTAAATTTATTCCTACTTGCATCATTGTGGTGTTATTGGTCATACACGCCCCAATTGTATGGAATTGAATAAGAATACTTTGTTTGTGCCTATTTGTCATCATTGTGGTAGAAATGGACACATCAGATCTCACTGCACTAGGTTTCTTGAACTATATAAATTTAGATTTGACATGCCACAACAACCTATAAAGAATTAGATTTCCATCCGACAACATGTGCCTTTGAAATTCAAGAAAGTTTGGGTTCGTAAGAGTGATCTAGACTGCTTCTTAGCTAGTCATAGTTCCTAGTCTGTTTTGGGTCTTTTTTTTTTGTTTCTTTTCTAATATAAAACAAAACAAAAATTTGCGGGGGACTTTATTAAAGTTTGAGTACTTTTTCTGTGCATGATTTCATTTGGTTGAATTTTCTTAATTTAGTTTTAGAGATTAATTACCACACTGTATTTTTAGGTAATCTAGCTCATAGTAGATAAAACACTTTCAGAGATGAGTTTATTCCGTATACCACTTGAACTTTGATAGATGCAAGGATCTTCTGCTCTTGGGATTATATTTTTCAATGGGACTTTTCTTATCTTTTAGTCGTCTAACGATTTCACAAAATGACCACATAGTGGCGACCCACAGGATCTTAATGTCTAAACTCCCTCCCTCTGTTGTTTCTGTATGTTTGGTTTGAGAAAATGACTACCTATACGGACCTTATCTTTTTGTACATACTAGTGTGTAGTCACCTTGAAATCTGTGCCTATATTTGTTTAGGAAATGACTAACAATGCGAACCTTAATTTTTCGTTTGTACTAGTGTGAAAATCGACTTTGAAGGCAAGTTATATATATATAAAAAAAGGGAAGAATAAAATAAGTGCATGAAAATGTTACAGTCACTTGTTGAGGGAGAGTTAACCTATAAAAATAAATTGGGTCAACGTTGGTTTGACTTTGTGAAATTCTTGATTTTTAATAAATAAAAATAACTCAGCCATATTGATCCCAGATAGAATTTGATCTTGAAGTCTAAAATCTTTCAAGTCACATACACACTGCATCATATAAAATCTATTCTGATTGTATTCGTTCATATATAAATATAGGGTATCATGAATTCTGTGTGTGCTTTAATCAATTTGACTAGATTTTTGTGACTTTAAGTAAATTAATATTTGCATGGGTCTAGTGGTTATTCTTTAATCTTGTTCCCTACTCCAAAAAGATTTGTTTATCTTTTATTTTTTGAGTTTGTTAGTCAATTCGTGACAAAAAAGGGGAGAGAATCAAAAAGTTTCCAGGCATGGACCATGGATATTTGTTTGAACATGGATGTTTGTTTGAGGGGGAGTGTGTGTTTTTTTATTAGGTGATTGAGGGGGATTTTTTTTAATGTTTTGTCAGTTGCTTGTGTCGTAGAGTTTTTTTTTTCTTTCATATCATTTTGTTTGCTTGCTGCATTAGATTAGTTAGTCTTTTAGATTTTGTCACAGAATTGCCAAATGAGGAGATTGTTACGGATTTTGGTCTCGGTCTAATTCGTTCTTTTGTTTGGCAAATTTGTGATAAATAATTATTTTATTTATTTATTTTATTCGTTGATATTTTAACACTTGTTCTTTTAGAGTTATGATTTTAATATTACAGAGCTACGCAAAACGACGAGAAAACATCAAAATTGCTCACAGGGCATACCGCCCGACAGATTGCTCGAACGGTCTATCGAGCGGTCTATTGAACCTCTCGGTTTCTCATGTTTGCAACAAAATTACTGAAGAGCAAACTTCACCGCTCGAGCGGTGAATACACCGTTCGAGCAGTCCTCGGCGACAAGGCCTTAAATTGCAGCATCAGTTAGGGTTTTGGTATTCTACTATAAATAGGAAGCTAGGGTTTTGTGTTTTGTGAGCCTCCTTATTATATTTTTATGGAAACCTAACTGTCACAAGTTTTAGAGATTTATTTTTTGTACTCGCAAGCTAGTCTATAAAAGCCTTCCGCTCATTCAAGCCTATCATTAAGTCAATCAAAGCTTCAACAATCTGTTCGTATTCTTGGAGTCGCTTGAGAGGAGTCTCAAGTGTTGAAGTCCGGTAGTGAGTTTCAGCGGCAGTCAAGTACATGAGTTAATGCACGTGGATTCGGCAAAGATAGGCTTACTATCAATGGTTGTGGGTGCAATATCGAGGTTTATAAGCTTTCTTTGTAACCAACGATTTTATAGTGTTTGATTTTCTAGACTCGGTGTAGTCTTTTGATTTTTACCCGATTTGAAATTTTCTACGTAAATATCGCTGTCCCATGTGTGATTGTGATTGTTTTATTTTTCTGCTTGTGTGGTTGATTAGTTTAAGCTTCGTTTCTATTTAGTTTATTTAAGAATATTGATTTATTGCAAATAAGTCGATAAACGGGTTTTTTTAAATTGGTATAAGAGCAAGTCACAAAATATTTTTTTGTAAATTTTTGTGTGTGATCCATTAACTTATTTGTTATAAATAGATTTTTTTAAAGAAGGCGCTTCGACCAGTAGACCACCCATTCTTGAAGGCCATAACTACCATTTTTGTAAAGTTAGGATGAGAGCCTTCTTAAAATCTGTTAATGAACGTGCTTGGCTTTCTGTTGTTGAGGGTTACAAGCCTCCTATCTGTGTTGTTGATGGTATAACCGTCCCTAAGCCCGTAGCTAAATGGGACAGAACCAATTTTGAAGACGCTGGTTGGAACAGTAAAGCCATAAATGCTATCTTTAGTGGAGTCATACAAGATGAGTTTCATAGAATTAGTACATACGACTTGACCAAAGAAGCTTGAAATATTTTTCAAATCACTCACGAAATGACTGATACCATAAAAATTTTAAAGCTTCAAAGTCTCACAACAAACTTTGAAACTCTGCGTATGAAAGACAACGAAAGTTTTGACAATTTTTACGCTAAATTAAGTGATATTGTGAATGCATCCTTTAATCTTAGTGAAAAAATTTCGTCTTCTAAAATTGTTCAAAAAATTCTTAGATCTTTATCTGAATGTTTCCAACCAAAAGTCGCAATAATAGAAGAAAGTAAAGACATTGATTCTATTTCTGTTAAAAATTTAGTTGAAAACCTGCAAACATATGAGCTAAATTTTTAAAATAAAAAAGTTTTAAAAAATTTGGCTTTCAGTTCAGCTTAAGGTTCTGCAAGTGACTCTGATGATGATTTAAACCCTGAGATGATCGCTGTTTTTGTGAAGAAGTTCAAAAAATTTTTAAAAACTAAAAATTCTAATCAGGAAAAAAAATCACAAAAGAGGTACGGTAAAGACAAAGCCAAAAACATATTCAATTTTATTAAAAATGGGTCGAAAGGCCAGATTTCAGAAATTCAATGCTATGAATGTAAAGGATATGGACGTATGGCTAAAGAATGTCCGAACTTTCTTAGAAAGAAACAAAAAAGATTCACTGTCACTTGGAATGATGAAAGTGAACCCGACACGAGTGATGAGAAGGACCCTGATTATGATGATAGAGAAATTGTAGCTTTTGTCACTTCTATTCAGGAAGAATCTGTTGAGTCTGAAAGAAATAAAAAAGATTCACTGTCACTTGGAATGATGAAAGTGAACCCGACACGGGTGATGAGAAGGACCCTGATTATGATGATAGAGAAATTGTAGCTGTTGTTACTTATATTCAGGAAGAATCTGTTGAGTCTGAAAATTTTGAGGATTCTAAAAATGAGGAGATTAAAAATGATGAAGAAAGTGAGGATGAGAAAACTCTTCAACAAGTTTATGATAAGTTATATAAACAGTGTTTTAAGTTGGCCAAAAATAATACAAAATTGGTTAAAAAATTCAAATTGTATGAAAAGGAGAATAAAATTGTCAAGCAAGAGTTAACTGAAACTCAAGCTTTGGTTGTGAAATTAAGATCAGACCGGGAGATTTTGTGTGAAAAACTTGCAAAATGTGAAACAGTAAGAAATGAAGTGTCTGAATTGTGTCAAACTAGACAAACTAGAATTGAATTTTTTAAAAAAGAATTGCTTTCTAGTGTTGAGTTAAAAGCTAATCTTGAATTAAAATTTATTAAATTAAAAAAAAATTTGTTAAATACTCAATCTACTTTCAAGAAATTGAATGCAGGAACTATGGTTTTAGATGACATGCTTGGATCACAAAAGGCTATGACAGACAAGAGTGGACTGGGATTTGTTGGTGCTTCTTCAAGCAAGTCAGAAAAAGAGAAAGAAAAAATCGGTCAATCAACTCAAGCTAAGGTCGCGCCAAGGGTTGTGAAAACAAAACCAGCCAAAGCAATGAGCTCAAAAGGAACACATGCTTGTACCTCAGCAAAAATCAATGAAAAGTGGAAACATGAGACGGGTAAATCCACCATTGTACATAGTGAGGTAAGAAAGGCTAAATTTATTTCTACTTATCATCATTGTGGTGTTATTGGTCATACACGTCCCAATTGCATGAAATTGAATAAGAATACTTTGTTTATGCCTAATTGTTATCATTGTGGTAGAAAGGGGCACATCAGACCTCACTGCACTAGGTTGCTTGAACCATATAGATTCAAATTTGACATGCCACAACAACCTATAAAGAATTGAATTTCCACCCGAGAACATGTGCCTTTGAAACTTAATAAAGTTTAGGTTCGTAAGAGTGATCTAGACTGCTTCTTAGCTAGTCATAATCCCTAGTCTGTTTTAGGTCTTATTTTTTTTATTTTGTGTGTTTAAGTTTTTTTTTTTTTGTTTCTTTTCTAATATAAAAACAAACAAAAATTTGTGGGGGACTTTATTAAGGTTTGAGTACTTTTTCTGTGTATGATTTCATTTGGCTGAATATTCTTAATTTAGTTTTAGAGATTAATTACCACACTGTATTTTTAGGTAATCTAATTCATAATAGATAGAACACTTTCAGATATGAGTCTATTCCGTACACCACTTGAACTTTGATAGATGTAAGAATCTTCTGCTCTTGGAATTATATTTTTCAATGGGTCTTTTCTTGTCTTTCAGTTGTCTAATGATTTCTCAAAATAACTGCATAGTTGCGACTCACTTTATCTTAATGTCTAAACTCCCTTACTCTGTTGTTTCTGTATGTTTGATTTGAGGAAATGGCTATTTATACAGACCTTATTTTTTCGTACGTACTAGTATGCAGCCACCTTGAAATCTATACCTATTTTTGCTTAGGAAATGGCTATCTATGCAAGCTTTATTTTTTCGTTCGTACTAGTGTGAAAGCTGCATTTGAAAGCAAGTTATATATATAAGGGAGAATAAAAAAATTACATGAAAATATTACAGTCTCTTGTTGAGGGGGAGTTAGCCTATAAAAATAAATTGGGTCAACGCTGATTTGACTTTGTGAAAATTTTGATTTCTGATAAATAAAAATAACTCAGCTATATTGATCCCAGGTAGGATTTGATCTATAAGTTTAAAATCTTTCAAGTAACACACACACTACTTCATATAGAATCTATTCTGATTGTGTTCGTTCATCTATGAATATAGGGTATCTTGAATTCTGTGTGTGTTTTAATCAATTTGACTAGATTTTTGTGACTTAAAGTGAATGAATATTTACATGGGTCTAGTGGTTATTCTTTAATCTTGTTGCCTACTCTAAAAAGATTTGTTTTTCTTTTGTTTTTTGAGTTTATTTGTCAATTCGTGACAAAAAAGGAGAGAGAATCAGAAGGTTTCCAAGCATGGACCGTGGATGTTTGTTTGAGGGGAAGTGTGTTTTTTTTTGGTAGGTAATTGAGGGGAAATTTTTTTTTTGTGTGTTTTGTCAGTTGCTTGTGTCATTGAGTTTTTTTTTTAAAGTTCATATTGTTTTGTTTGCTTGCTGTATTGGATTAATTAGTTTTTTGGATTTTGTCACAGAATTACCAAATGAGGAAATTGTTACGAATTTTGGCATCGGTCTAATTCGTTCTTTTGTTTGGCAAATCTGTGACAAATAATTATTCAATTTATTTATTTTATTCGTTGATATTTTAATACTTGTTCTTTTGAAATTATGATTTTAATATTGCAGAGCCACGCAAAATGACGAGAAAACATCAAAATTGCTCACAGGGTAGACCACCCGACGTACCGCTCGAGCGGTCTATCGAGTGGTCTATTGAACCTCTCAATTTCTCATGTCTACAGCAAAATTACTGAAGGAAAAATTTCACCGCTCGAGCGGTCCTCAGCGACAAGGCTTTAATTGCAGCATCAACTAGGGTTTTGGTATTCTACTATAAATAGGAAGTTAGGGCTTTGTGTTTTGTGAGCCTTTTTATTATATTTTTATGAAAACCTAGCCGCCACATGCTTTAGAAATTTATTTTTTGTATTCGCAAGCTAGTCTACAAAAGCTTGATAATTCATTGGCTTTCGCTCATTCAAGCCTATCATCAAGTCAATCAAAGTTTCAACGATTTGTTCGTATTCTTGGAGTCGTTTGAGAGAAATCTCAAGTGTTGAAGTCCGGTAGTGGGTTCCAGCAACAGTCAAGTACATGAGTTGGTGCACGTGAATTCGGTAAAGATAGGCTTACTACCTTGGTTGTGGGTAGAATGTCGGGGTTTGTAAGATTTCTTTATAACCAACGATTTAACAGTGTTTGATTTTTTAGACCCGGTGTGGTCTTGTGGTTTTTACCTGGTTTGAAATTTTTTATGTAAATATTGCTGTCTCATTTGTGATTGTGATTGTTTTATTTTTCTGCTTGTGTGGTTTATTAGTTTAAGTTTAGTTTCTGTTTAGTCTGTTTAAAAATATTAATTTATTACAAATAAGTCGGTAAATGAGTTTTTTTTTTCAGTTTTGAAGCACAATTAATAGGTTTCATATTGCCATTCATTGGCTTTGATTGTAAATTTAAATGTTATTCCTTTAGAATATTTATGATATTTTTAATTCTTTTTGAACGACTAAATTCTCTTTTATGCTATATATATGTACTATCAAAGAAAAGATAGAACAGCTTTTATTGCATATTTAATTTGCATAACAGTTAATACAAAGATTCCAGGGTATATTATATAGTACTTTTATATTGAGTGGGGTTTGATCTTGGGACGGTCAATGAAGCTGTTCTTAATATTTTTATAATTGTGAATGCAAATTTGTAAAGAAGCGATAATTAAATTCTGAATAGTAATACGTTATAACTTGATGTACCAGTCATGTACTTTGATATGCGAAAATTTACTTTTAAGAACAGTAAAATTCTTAATGTATCTCTCAATAAGTTTTTATGTTCTTATTTTTATCTTTAATTAATTTTTAATTATTTATTTTTTGTATATAATAATATTTTATCCTCTCAAAATTCCTACATCATCTAAAATAATTCGTTTATTTGCGTTTTTCTCAATTGACAACAATTTTGATGGATTTTATTTTAATACAATAGAACACCCAATTTTGTTAAAAATGTTTTATGAGCTCTATATTCTATGAGTATTTTGTGAGAATTTCATAATTAATATATACTAAAATGACCTTTCAATGATTTTCACAGTTTTTTTTTTTTTACGTATTATCAGTACTATTAGTTTTATTTTATTTATACAGTTCTGTTAACGTCATACGTGAACAATTTATTTTTTTTCAAAAACCAATACTATCTTGGGGGATGAACTTACTATTTTAATGTATAACTTTATATATATATCAACAGGGTGGTCCTGGATAATTGGGGGTTCTAGATAAATATTTAAAAAGAAATTTTATATATTTTATATTTGTAAATTTTAAGAAATAATCATTATAAAAATCTAAAAAGATACAAATTATCTTCTTATTTCATATTTCACCAATATCCAATATAACACCAAATAAAAGAAAAAATAATAATATCACAACAAAATAAAAAAATTAACTAGTAGTAGCAAATAATCACTTAAATACTTTTTAGATGGCATTTCTTTCTAAAATTTTGCAAGTCAAAAATAAATAAAAAATGGACATGAGAAAATAAAATAACTTTTGCAAATCAACATAAAAAATTATAAATGCCCAAAAGTGAATCTTAAATCATATAATAATAGTGTTGCATGTAAATAAAAAATAACAAACGTGTTATATTAAAAAAATGACAGAAGAAC
Organism: Heliamphora exappendiculata; assembly: GCA_034768845.1. NCBI lineage: Eukaryota > Viridiplantae > Streptophyta > Magnoliopsida > Ericales > Sarraceniaceae > Heliamphora > Heliamphora exappendiculata. The sequence continues at coordinate 16,163 of JAOTRH010006427.1, forward strand.
AATAAAACATCAAACGTGTTATATTAAAAAAATGAATAACAAAATTATAAAAAATGTTATATTAAAAAAAAATTTACTTTGAGAGTTCGAACTGGCAAAAATTTTCAAACCGAAGCAGCGAGCTTGTCGTCATTTTTACTTTTGAAGTTTGAACTCGTTGATGGCCGTCGCCGTTGTTGTCGCTGATCACGGGTCACTGTTTGTCGCTTACTCGGTGACTCGCTAAATGGATATTGGTTGAAGAATAGGGATAGTAATTTCTCCTGTCCCGCTCATGTTCTGTTCCCGTCCTACTTTATAGGATTTTTTCTGCCCCCAATAACAAACATGGTGAATACGGTATTTGTTCTTCTCGTTTCGTTTTTTTTCGCCCCGCCCCCAATTCTATAAAATAAATATTTTTAAAATATTAATATATGTATAAAATATATATTTTATAAATATAATAAGTCTGAAATATTAAATATTATATTTATCTATTTTTTTTAATTTCTTATATTTTGTATATTTAGTTATATTAATTCATCAATTATTATTATTTATTTATTATATTATTTATAATTTTTATTAATATTACTATTTTAAACTTTAAAAATCATACTCGAAATATTCTCGTACCTGCCCTGTTTCTCGCTACTTTTTCGATATTTTTTTCTATTCCCACCCCGATCAAATAAAGAACAAAAATAAGAAAATTAATCTCTGCCCCGCCCCGCCTCGCCCCATTGCCATTTCTACTGAAGAAGAGAAGAGACTTAATTTTTTTTATTTATTATCTAACGTTTTAAGGACTTTCTTTTGGCTATTTAATTATGAAAATAAAAAAGATGGACTTTCGATTTATATTAGTAGAAACAGATGAATCAATTTAATGGCTTTCGCCTAGCAATAACTAACACAATTTCTCTTTCTATACATAGATCTTGTTTGACTTTTGGCTTATAATCTTTTAATTTAAAGTCATAAAAAAATTGTTTGGCAATGTAGACTTATAATCTTTTTGTTTAAATATTTTTAGGTTTTCGTCTTTTTACTTATTTAGCTAAAATACCATTATACATATTTAAAATATATCAAACTTTTTCAATACATATTTATTTTCTATAAAAAATTATATTTAGAACATTTAATATCCCTATGGAATATGAAATAATGTGAAAATAATTTTTTATTACAGATTTTATTTGGTTTAAAATTATTTAAAATCATATAACGTCACCACTTACTGTCTTATTATTTATTTAGTTTAAAATCACTTAAAATTATTTTAAGCCAAAAAACTTGTTTTAAGTCGCTTTAAAATTACACTAAATTAACCATTTGTTTATTTAATTTAAAATTAGTTAAAATAATTAGTAATAATTTTAAACCGTATTACCAAACGTGTCCCTTACTTTATCATTGAGAAATAATTTTCTAATTTTGCCCTTGCTTATTAATATATGTGAAAGCTTTGTAGTCCACTTGTTAATTTTGTGGTGTAGTTTTCTAGACAGGGTCTCCGTAAGGACAGCGACCACCGAGGTGGTGGTCATGGTTTTGATAGATGCAAGAAAGAAAGAAAAAAAAAATTGTTTGGGATTATATTTAGATTTTTTAAGGGAGTTTTATATTTAAAAATTATATAAAAAATTAATTTTATACTTATTTTTTGAAAATTTAGGTCTTATTAAGTTTTTATCTTCCTAATATACTCATAATTTTATTTAAATAATTAAGGATTAATTGTTTAACTTTCAATCATGTTTATTTATTTTTCAACCAAATAGCTAAGATATAATTATTGTTCCTTTATAAATAAAAATAACGATAGCCGTTGATAAAGTTTTTAGTTTAAAATTGAGAAATTTAGTTTTAGAATTGTGAAATTAAAGAGTGAGAAGTTTCTTAGTTTTGAAATAACAAAAGATTAGTTTTAAAAGTGATAAATTTTAAATTGGAAAATTATCAGATTTAAAAGTGAAAATTTAAGTTATAAAATAAGGAAAAACAAAGGAAAACAGAGAAATTTCTTATTTTTTAAACTGAAAAATTTCTCTATTTAAGAAAATAAAAAATATATTAAATTTTTAGATTTTATTATTTTTACATGATTTTATATCCAATATGAATTTTGTTTAATATAGCTTGACAAGTAAGTTTTAAAAATATTAATTTTATTAAAAATGAATTTATATATTGAAAGATATAAAATTTTAAAATTTACAAGTAAAAATTTTGAGAAATAAAATTCTATCCATAATAAAAGTAAACCTGTCATGATCAATTTTTAGGTTTAAAGTTCTTACTAATAGGACCATACTTGTACAATTCTTTCAAATATTACTAATAACTTCTATATATTTTTTGGGTAGCTTTTGTATTTTTGCTTTTTATTCAAATGTCAAATGTGGTTTTCTCTTTTGCTTTTAATGTTTGAAATGCTGACATGAATTTTTTTTATTTTTAAGTAACGTAATTTTTTAATTGTATGTATTATAGTAATTTCGTTAAATAAAGTTAATTAGTCATTTTTTTTAAAAAAAGTAAAAGTTTATCAATTTAATTGGATTGAGTTAATTAAAACTTTTATTTTAAAAAATATCTACTCTTAATTTGATTTCTTTAAGTACAAATCGTTTTGTTAGTCACAGTCATGACCTTTTTAGTAGTCAAGACCGTGACCATTAATGCTAACCATAATCTTTTTAGTAGTCAAGGTCGTGACTATTAATGCTAACCATATAGGCTAAAAATTATATTGTGTGGGCTAAGGTCAGTGGAGTTCTCGGCCTCGTCTTTTGATTTTTTATAAAAATATATTCATATAATTTTTTTTTTTGTAAAAAATGTGAATTTCTAAAATTAATTTGAATTAAAATTAAAATTTTGAAAATCATTTTAAAAAATCTCTTCTTCATTTGACAAATTCATCCCTTTTTTTTTTTTTTTTAATACTATTTTTGTCCCTTTCCCGTCCAAGGGGAGAAAGTGCTGAACAGAAAAGGTGCTGTGCAGTAAATGCACAGTATTGTGTTGTGCAAAGTCTATAGCTTAATTTTTAAATCTATTTTTACGATTAAATTTGTTAATTATATAGAATTTGTTAAATTTGTTATTTACATAAAAAAAATTTAAATTAATACAATATATGTAGCTAAGTAAAATTATTAATTTTTATTCATTTTATTATTAAGCAATATTATTCAATCACTTATCCTAAACTATCAAATTAACATAAATTTTTTTGCAAATAATAAACAATAAATTTTGTACAATATAATTTTGTGTATTTACTAGACAGCACCTTTCCAATTCCTAGGTAAAAAGAGAGGGAGATCTTATTTAGGTCTCATACAAGTTGGCTTTTTCTCTCAACTCGCTATCATATAGACAAAATCCGAAGTACTTTTACGATAATTATTTATTTATTATTTTTATTTTGAATATTTTTTAAAAGTCAAATTACAGTTCTTTTCAATTCATCTCATTCAAGTGAGAGATGGAAAAGTTAAGAATTATGATTAAAATATAAAAAAATTTAACTAAGACAGGTAAAATAATTAATAAATCAAATTTTATATTATTTATTTTTATCTAAGACAAAAAAATAAATTAATAAGTTAAATTTTATGTAATTTATTTTTATCTTTAGTGAATTTTGTTATTTTTTTTCTTTAAAATTTTTTTACTTTCTTGATTTATCTTATCAAGACGATTCGAAAAAACTTTAAAAAAATAATCAAAAAATTTGAAAAAACAAAAAAAAAATTGAAATTTAACCCAAACAGGGGCTAAACCTTTTCAGTTTTCTCCAACAATTTCTATGGAAACTACCAATTTTAATATTTTCGCGTAGCTCTTTGTCTTGGATATTGTGATCTCTCTAAAACAATATATAATAAAATAAAAAAGTGGAATCATAGATTTAGTGTGTGCAAGCTTTCGGCTTGGAATCAGCTGTGCTATGTTTAATGTGTGCAGTTCCGTGTCTGTATGTGTAATAATATACAACGATCTCATTCATTAAAATTTGTTAAGAACATAAATAATAAAATTAATTTTTTTTTAAATTTAATTTTTTTGATAAATTAATATTTTATAATTTAAAATGGTATCAAAACATGTAATAATTCTTGTGTTCAAATTTCAAAACTTACCAAAATTAAAAAATATTTGCACGCATTTAGTCAATTTATGAAAGTGTTGAGCTACACGCGATCGGGTGTGCGGAGAATATAAATATAAAAATTATTTATTTCTCTAACAAGTTAAATTCTAAATAAGTTTGTAATTAAGAATTTACTAATGATATTGGTCCCGTTTGAGTGATTTTACTTATTTATTTATTAGTTTATAAGTTAAAAAATAAATCATGTCGTTTAGTTAACTAAATAAATCAAAAATAAAAAAATAAGTAAGTAAATAAACAAATAAGCAGATAAGCAAATAAGTTCGTTTGGATAGTCAAATAAGTAAATAAGCTGGTTTATAAGTCAAATAAATTTGTTTAGATAGCTAATTTATAAGCAAATAAGCAAGTAAGTAAATAAGCTAGTTTATAAGTCAAATAAATTTGTTTAGATAGCTAATTTATAAGCAAATAAGCAAGTAAGCCACAAGGCACCTAAATAATCTTGCTTAAATGAGATTTGATTTATTTACTTATTAACAAATAAGTTAATAAAAAAGTAAACAAAATCCACCAAACGGAGCATTATCAAATCTAATATAATAGTGCACTGACGGTAATGAGACAGATAATGAGCTTATTCAGAGATGGGCCTTGATGGTACTTACTTTTTCTTATGTGACACTTTTCCCTATTTTCTTTTTTTTTTTAATTTAAAATTTATTTTTTTCTTTTATTCATTGTAATTTTAATATTTTATCTCTCTTTTTATTTTAAATTCAACTTTTCTTTTTATTTTATATAAAATATATTTTTAATATATAACTGTCCGCGCAATATAGTTGCATTTATGTGGATCATTTAGTTTATACGTATCTATTTTACTGCTTTTAATTGGAATTAAGATCAATGAGCTTCATTTTTTTACTATATTATTATTTTTAATAATTTAAAATTTATTTTATAATTAAATTATATTTAACGTGCCTTCAGTCACGAATAATTGCTACTATCAAAAATATCATTCATAAGTAAAATATCACATGTGGTATACTCTTTCTCTATATAAAAGCTCACATATATCTACATATATTTATTAAGGGAGATTGGGTGATTAAGTAACCGGTTTGACATCTATGTCGACAATAGGAGTCCAATTCAACATCAATAAACTCGAGCAAGCCAAAATACAAGTGGCACGTGCAATAGGTAGCTTGGCAACCAAGCTTGTACAGTAGGTAGCTCGGCTACCCAAGTTCATGAGAATGAAAAGTTTGGCCAGTGAGAGGCGAGTATCGAGTTCAGAAGACCTGTACCTCGGACTAATGTCTCGTCGTCGTGTCAAAGACAGTTCGGCTACCCTCATAGTCAGGGTGTCAATAGTGGTTGGCTAGAGCTCATACATGATTTATGAGAGTAAGTAAGACAGGTCTGACACTACAAAATGGATACTTATTACACGCAATAATCAGCACACAGGTTTAGCAATTGAATTAAACAAAGAAAGGATAAGATACAACCCAGCTCGGGTCAAGTCAAGACAAATTATTCACATTCGGACAAGTCCAAATTTCCTTGTAAAAGGCACAAAAATCACAACATAGGTATGGACTCATTTCGTACCGAGCCAAACCTCTGCAAAAATATTCTCTTAGCTTCTTTTCTCTCTAAAACTATTAGCTCTAATTTGATTGTCAGAGGGCCCACCAATAAAAATACCAGTGGACATCCTCATTCTTTTTTTATACAGGCACATGCGAATTACATCTTGAACCTATTCAATTAGTATGAACAGAACTTGTAAATCCTAATATTTAAGCCTCTACATTTATATAATAAAACAATTTATTTTTTTCAAAATTGTCTGGCGTGGCTGACATCTATTTAATAATATATGTCATATTTTTAAGATGTGTATTCTCCCATGAAACTCATTTTAAAAAGAGTGGCCGAGATTAATTTAATCTTAGATATTACGATGAGAAGTTCATTTTTAAAAATATATTCTCTCAAATCTTAATACATTTTGAAAAAAGCTACTAAAATTTATTCAAGATTAAATCCTCCGACCAAAAACTCATATTTCTTTAAAATTATTTTTTAATAGTGGAGTTAATTTTATTATTTTTAATTTTCACCAATTATTTCCCTCATTTTCTCTTTGGCATGACAAATCAATTTCAAATCTGTTTCCCTCCCTATCTCTCTCATTTAAATAAATTCATTTTAAACTATTCTCGTTTCTCTAAGATAGGCATGTTCACATTAGTTGCGTACGATTACAATTAAATTATGTTTGATAATGCCTTTAAACACTAATTATAATTAAATTATGTTTGAAAATGCCTTTAGGCACTGACGCTAGCAAATATCTATATCATATATTAATAGATCTTATACCATACTTACTAGAAGTTAGGCATGGTTTGGGATTTTTTTGGGGGCCCGTTTGGCATATTTTTATTTTCCTGACTTCTTTTTATTCTTTTCCCAAAATTTTTAGTCTTTTATAATTGTTTTGATGAGAGAAACTAAAAAAAGAAAGAAATAGTAATAACAATATAAAATTATTAACTAATGACAGAAAATAATAAAAAATTATAAAAATTAGTTATCATCTCTCTCTCTCTCTATCATTGATTCTATCTAGTTATGTATTTGCTATTTTTGTTTTTCTAATATTTTATATTTAAATTAAAAAAATTATTTATTTTAGCTCATCTCAATGAAAAGCATAAAAGTCCAACCAAACAATAAAAAAATCATTAAATATAAAAATAAATATAATAAAATAATCAATTATTCTAAACAAGACGTTAGGACTCACACAAAACAAGTGAGAATTCATATAATGCGCGTGCACGAGATAAAAATCTTTTCATAAAAGAAAATTTATTTTAATATACTTAATAAAGTAAGAAGTTAGTATGAATTAAAACTTTCGAGTGAAAGGTGGAGAAAATAAAGATGAAGAGATAAAGAGTAGTAAGAGTTCTTATGTAACTAATGAAATTAAATAATTTTATATTCAAATTTTAAAAAATTCAAATTATATTTGTAAGGGCATTAGAGGAACTAAAAATAATGGCAAGCTTTAAAAAACTTAAGGACATGTTTGTTTTAAAGAATAGAAAAATAAAGAATAAATAATTTTCTCACCTACCTATTACTTTTAGTCCCCACACTAATACCTACCTTTCTTGGTCACCATTTATTCCTCATATATAAAGAGAAAAGGATGGTTATGATTTCAAATTTGAACTTATAGTTGTCCCTCAATACAAACATGAAAAATATGTTGGAATCCGTGAATTTCATTGGCCATTGAAATCCAGATTTTAATAGCAGATTCAATTACAATTGAATTGGCCATTTTATTGCAATTGAAGTCTGAAAACCAACAGCCATGAGTGGCCA
>JAOTRH010006438.1:0-23686 GCA_034768845.1 Heliamphora exappendiculata
CAGGCTACAGCCGAACGGGAACCCCGAAGCCACGAAGCCAAACACAGCCCAGGCCACAACCCTTCAGTTGCTTCACGGAGCCAAACACCGGGAAGCCAAACACAACCCACAACCCTTCTCAGTTGCTTCGCACGGTTCACCTCCACCCGACGCCTTCCTTCAGCATCTTCGATCGCACGCAAGCAGCAAGCCTCGAAGTCTCGAACACAATTGAAGGTCCGAAATCACCCAGATTGACCACGTGAACTCTACTCGAAAGTCGGAATGTCGAATCGCAAATCGCAAAATGAAAGATCAAGCCAAATCGACGCGGGAAGCTTGGAATGGATATGGAACCCTAGATCTGAACTGAAGACGATTCGAAGAGCAAGATGAAAGAGAAGTTCGGAAAAGGAAAGACGCTCGGGAAAGCAGTTCGTGAAAGGGGAAAGCAGTTCGTGAAAGCAGAAAGCTTCGAAGATGGCAAACGAAAAAGAAAAAGGTGAGTTCTCACTTGTTGTCCTGTCGGTGTGTCGGGACCTCGTATCGTCCGTAACGTCCGTTACAGACCGATACACGATCGCTACCTGTTACGGAACACTCGTAACGGCCGTTACGCTGGGATTCTCTGTGCAACCGTTTTTCAACAGCGTAACAGGATCGGCCTTCCAATATTCCGTTACGTAATGGCCGATCCGTTACGTAACGGCCGTTATTTAGAATCCTGTTGTCTTCACACTTTATTATTCTCTCATGATTGAGATCTTAGCCGTTTTCGATAAAAAAAAGCCGCGTCCGATAAAAAAAAGCCGCATCTGACATATATCCTATACCCATACAATTTAGTGGAAGTATATAGCACCACTCCCAAGTCCCATCAACCAAAACCATTGGAGCAACCTGCAAAGCAAAACCAGTTAACTGTTTTGAAGTCTTACCATATATCGGCTTGGTGCCATCAATCACATGCAGCTTAGAGCATGCGAACCCTCCTTCAAGACCATGCTTCAATTTGCACCTTGTCCAAATTCCTCAGTGTCAAGAGATCAATTTCCAATGGCAATCAGCAAAAAAACTCCTTTGCAATGAATGATTGACAGCTCGACATGGAAATCAAATCCTATCACCTTGGTTGGATTTGCATCTCAGCCATGGGAAACCCTAGAGTGAGAATTTAATAAATCCTTGGCTTTAATGAGGGTATTGTGGGAGATTTTGCTTTCCTCAAACTCTTCAATATTGTTTTACTCTCTAACTAATCTGTCCCCTCTTCCTCCGGCCAAATCCTAGTGTTTTTTCTTCCCCCTCTCTATGGGGATTTTACTCAAGTATAAAGTTGTAATCCTTCCTTGTAAATTTTCTTTTGGGGGGAGGGGGATAGAAGGGCTGAATATCCTTGTTCATGATAACAATACTCTAATTTTGTGTTATGACGTGGTCAATTATTTGATGGCAGTGCAAGTGTGCAAGTCAATGCTTCACTTACTGGTGCTACAATACAAGATGAGATATGTACAGAGAAAGATTGCCCAAGGAAGAGGTATTCTGTTATGTTATATATTTTAGCCCTATGTACCCTTTATTTCAGTCCTTGAAAACCTTGTCTTGCTGCCATGCTGTGGGGAACACAAATATAAGCATATATATGCTAATTTGGCGGTATCTGTACGCACGTGTTTGGTTAAATTAGAATGAATGCATCGTTGAAACTTACTTGAAAGGGAGTAAAGCCAAGTTTTGCCTATCACGTTAAATCTATTAGCGGCAATTTGCTGTTTATGTTTTTATACTTTCTTTTATTGCTTGTATTATGCATGTCTGCTACATTAGGTTGATGGTTGCAAAGTTTCCATAGTTGTAATTGTTAGTTTCCGAATGTTTTCACCTATCAAATGCATGGTGAAAACTTGCATGTCCTTTCGGAACCCACTTACTGAAGTTATTGTAATATTTATAAATATACAAGGCTTTAGGTCTATGTTGCCTGAATAGCCTTGCTGAAGGAAATTTTGTGTTGTATACTTGCCGGGGATGGGCACATGTGGTTTTGGTGCTGAACTTCTAGGATGGGACATGATCAATGCTTAATTTTCTTAATTTTTTAAATTTTTTTGTAGTTTTTTTGTGAGTAGTGAAATGAGTCATCTATGATGATTTTTGGAATTAATATCACTAAAGCCATTGTTTCATTAATTTACATTAATTCCTTTTTGTTTTCCCTTGATGATTCCTGTTTCCAGGTTTCTGACTCCTGGTTTAACTTGTTATCTTGTTGACATGATTATCTTTCATGCTTTGTAACTCTTAATGTTCATACCTTCATGAAGTCGGTATTTTGCTGGCTAAGGGTTTCTCCTCTGAATTTTCCTAGACACTCTTGTATGGATGGGAGTCCATGGTATGATTGTGTTCTGATCGAATTTATTGTTATTTTGACGAAAAAACATTCATGTAGCCCTTTGGTTGGTTAATGGTTTTTTCATATGTGGTATTGATTATGATTCACTAGTTGTGCACGAGAACTTTGCTTTGAACTTGGATTTTTCAACTATTAGATTTACTGGTTCTTATATATTTTCTTCATTTCTTCCCATTTCTACAATAATGATGTGATACATTTATAGTAATGCGTTAAATACTCATTGGTTTTATTGGTGATTATTTTTTAGGGCACGAAATGATTCATGTGGCAGATTAGGAACGAAAGCTTGTCGGGAGAGATTACGGAGAGAGAGATTGAATGACAGGCAAGCATGAAGCATCTTTTCGAATAACATCTTTATGTTATTGTATTAATTGATTTGGAATTCCTTTTTTCCCTAGTAAATACATAATTCATATTATAACCAATCTTGATTAATTGTGCGTCATGCATATTGACCTGTGAGTGTTGATGTGCACAAGTTTGTTGTACAAGAAGCGTGAAATGCATGCAAGTCAATTTTATGGTACCATGGTATGAATGGTAAGCTTTTGTCTGACGGTTTTACAACTCATACCTACCCTTCTGCTCCAGCTCTTTGGGTGCAGCAGATGTGGATGGGGAAAAAATTTGATGTTTGCAATGTGATGAAAAACATAATTTGTGATATGCAGGAATGATAATCTACGTGTATGTTAACTATCCAAAGAATTCGTTTATATAATTAACATGCATTCTAGGGACATTAGTTTCCCACCTGTATCGAATTGTTGATGCAATGCTCTCTCTCTCTCTCTCTCTCTGACACACACACACATTAATATACGTGTTTGTATTGTAATTTTGTAATAAGGTGGATGGTGGTTTTTTGAATGATAAATTCTGTCTATCCCTTGTACAGGTTCCTGGATTTGAGCTCTATTTTAGAACCTGGGCGACCTCCCAAAACTGACAAACTGGCCATACTTGGTGATGCCATCCGAGTTTTGAACCAGCTTAGAGTTGAATCTCAGGAGTTCAAAGAGACAAATGAGAAGCTATTAGAAGAGATAAAAAGTTTAAAGGTTAGTTGGTTAAGTTTACACAGCATTCTTTATGATTAAAGAGTTTGGTAGTCCTCTTTTCTAGTTTGTGCTTTGCACTGGCACACGATATTCTTTGGTTATTGATAGAACTTGCTACGTATGAACTTCTCAAAAATATTATCCCTTTAGTTGCAAAAAGCTTGTTTGTCATTGTGTAAATATAGGTTTTCTATTACATGTTAGACAACTGAAAGAATTACGTTCAAAACTTGTATCGAAGCTGGGGTGAGTCTTTTTGACTTGAGTTGTGAGGACCGGAAAGATGAGAAACTGCGAATTGCATTAATAAAATGTGCACCATCATGAAGCAGCTGGTGTAAGTGTCAATGTGGCATTGTAACAGAGCTTCAAGTTGAATAGATTGGGATTGATACCTTTTTTTCCCCAGTAATCTTATTGTGGAGAATGGACTGCAAAGTGATCCATAGGGTTTTCGATTTGTGCTCGGATACTCTATTACATGGATTTTGGTACGGGCGTGGAGTGCGAGTATGTGCGTCACGGAGCCTCGCCCTGTGACAATGTGCCAAGATTCATTTTTACTATGTCCAAAGACATTTGGTTGATGCGAAAAAATATCTTATTAAACTTAAATTTTCTAGGGTAAAAAATGATATTAACAAAGTGTAATAGATATGTGTAATATATGTTTTATGCATGTTTATATGGTAGAGAAGAACTACCATATGCTTGCAGGTAAATGTCCAAATATGCATGCCCTCACCCAAGTGCTAAGTATTCTAGTAGTAAAAGTAAAATGTGCAATCACGTATTATATAAACGACTTGACTTCATAAGCCTCAAAACGGTTTTCCACCCTCAAAATTACATATTCTCATATAATCTAAATAACGTCCAACAGTTTAAGAAAATATAGACAAAACGTTATTTCTAACTTGATTCCCACAACTGACAATGATTCCTATGCACAGACTCTGTTACACCGGGAACAAAGGTAACAATTATAAACTTTCGCCTATTAGCCTAGGTTCAGGGCATTCAATGACCCGATAGGTAATAATAAGTTCTATACGGAGTTACAACAACAAACGCCTCCCCCCTGAGGCAAACACTTCATTTACGGGGATTAATCCGAAGGAGCGAAGCACTTACGCAAAGTTTTTCGACTTTTACCGAGGAGCAATGTTGACTCAAGTACACACATATTGTTACGGCACATCTAAGGAATTATTAACCATGAAGACCAACTAACATTTTCAAAATGTTTTCATCATTCTAACCGAATAGTTTAAAAACCATGGTTCATCCCCAAGAGTTAGCTCCAAACCTCCAAAATTAGGTTTTCATAACTTTTACATAAATCTCTCCAGTTTTCAAAACTCATCTTTTCGAAAACCACGGACACACATCTACAAACTTTGTAATAAACCATAAAAACACAAAACATGCTTTTTATCCAGCCAAACACAAAGTCCAACATTTATAGTATTTTAAAACGGTAAAAACGCATATAATCACATGTAGTACCATTTTAAAGTAAGATAGTTTAGAATCCTACTTCGGAGAGTTAAAAACTCAAAACTTTAGACACCGATGAAAAACCAAAGTCGTTGAAACGAGATTCTATTTGGAGATGAACGCGAAGCCCACGACGAGGATATCAACAATCCGCTATCCCTACGCCAAAAACCGAATTCGAACCAAGTTAAAATCTAGAGAGAAGGTAGAGGATCTGGTTTGGGTTCTCAAGAGAAAAGAAAGTTGTAGGAAAAGCTTTGGTTCAAAAACCAAGGTGGTGAGCTGTCTTATACACAGCCTCCGCAGACAGACCGCTCGAGCGGTCTTGTAGAGAAACACAACTTTTGTTGCAATGCCCGACAGGACCGGGATTGAACTCCACATGCATAACTAAGCTAACACATGCATAAAACATATAGAAACGTGTTTCTCTATAACGATTTAAAACGATAATCAACATCTTACTTATGAGATATAAAAACAAAAGGAATCGGGTCTCACAACTCTTCCCCCTTTAAGGAATTTCGCCCCCGAAATTTTCTACAAGATCAAGAAGAAAACAACTCCGGGTACCTAACACGGACTTCAGACTCAAGCTCCCACATTGCTACCTCAACTCCGTGATAAAGTCACAGAACCTTAACATAGGCAATGGTCCTACCTCTCAACACTTGTTTCTTCGTATCCAAGATTCTCATAGGTTGCTCCTCAAAAGATATATTCTCATTTACTGGCAACTCAGCCCAATCCAAGACATGGGACGGGTCATGCTCGTACTTCCGAAGCATGGAAACATGAAACACGTTGTGCACAGATGACAATTGAGGAGGCAAAATCAGATGGTATGCCACCTCCTCAATCCTCTCCAGGATTTCAAACGGCTCAATAAAATGAGGCGACAAACTTTCCGCTACGGCCAAATCTCATTCAACCTCGATGTGGTGAGACCTTCAAAAACACGTGGTCCCCCACCCCAAACTCTAAAGGCTTCCTCCTCTGATTGGTGTAATTCTTCTGACGACTTTGGGCCATCACCAAACGTTGGTGGATCATGATAATCTTTTCTGTTTTCTCCTGTACCAAGTCAGGACCTAACACTGTTGCCTCTCCCGCATCTTTCTAACACACCGGCGACCTACATGACCTTCCATACAAAGCCTCGAAAGGCACCATCCCAATGCTAGACTGATAGCTATTGTTATACGCAAACTCTGCCAACTGCAGACGATCCTCCCAAGAACCCCGAAAATCAAGCGCACAAACTCTCAACATGTCCTCCAAAATTTATATAGTACACTTGGACTGACCGTCCGTCGAGGATGAAAAGCAACGCTGAAAAGTAAATTTGTCCCAAAAGCCACTTGAAGACTGCCAAAAGCGCGACGTAAAGCGTGGGTCTCGGTCGGAAACGATAGACACAGGTACTTTGTGCAACCGAATAATCTCACTGACATACAACCTGCTCAACTTGTCCACGGAATCCCTCACACGAATGAGAAGGAAATGCGTAGATTTCGTTAGCTTGTCAACTACAACTCAAATAGTATCATGCCCCTTAGGCGATCTAGGAAGTCTAGATACGAAATCCATCATGATATTCTTTTACTTCCACTCTGACACTGGCAACGGCTGTAGCAATCCTACTGGCCTCTGGTGCTCTGCCTTCACTTGCTGACAAGTTAGGCCTCGAGAAGGCTGACGAGTTAGGCCTCGAGAAACGAACCGAACTACATTCCTTTTCATTCCCTTCTACCAAAACTGTTGGCGCAAATTATGAGACATCTTGGTGCCTCTCGGATGCACTGCAAAACGAGAATGGTGGAAGTCCCGTAACACGTCATCGCGGCACGATTCTGGCACAAATACTCTTCTCGCCAATCTTAGACTCTGATCTGGGCTCACAACCCATCCCGTGGTGTCTCTCCCACTGCCAACACGATACCGTAACATCTGAGTCTCCTGATTTTTCTGCTGAGCCTCCAGCACACGAGCAACCAACATAGGTTGTGAAACCACTGAAAATAAGGTTGCATCCTCCTCCGTCTCCCCGAGACACAAATCAAACTCAAGAACCTCCTAGAGCATGTCCATTTCTCGTATGGCAATAGAAGCTAACGAACTATGAAATTTCCTGCTAAGAGTGTTGGCCACGACATTGGCCTTTCCCGGACGATACTGAAGGTCAAAATCACAGTCCTCCATAAACTCCATCCACCGTCGCTGACATAGATTCAGGTCCTTCTGAGAAAACAATTATTTTAAACTCTTGTGATCCGAGAAAATATCAAAATATTCACCGTACAAGTAGTACCGCTATGCCTTCAAGGCAAAAACCACGGCTGCCAATTCCAAATCATGTGTCGGATAGTTCTGTTCATGATTCTTCAACTGCCCAGTTCCATAAGTCACAACGTTACCCTTCTGCATCAGGATACACCCCAAGCCATCATGGGATGCGTCACAATAAATTGTATACCCCAAATATCGTTCCGAAATAATCAACACTGGTGCACTTGTCAACCACTTCTTTAGTTCCTAGAATGCCAACTCATAAGACTCACTCCAAACAAACTTGACTCCTTTTCGTGTAAGGTGAGTCATCGGCGCGGCGAGTCGAGAAAAATCTTTCACGAATCGCCGGTAATAGCCCGCTAAATCTAAGAAGCTGCGAATCTCAAACACATTTTTCGGTCGCTCCCAACTCATCACTAAATCAATCTTTGAAGAATCCACGGACACCCCATTTCCCGATATCGGGTGTCCAAGGAACTTCATCTCAGGAATCCAAAATTCACACTTCTTAAACTTTGCGTACAATCGATGTTTTCTCAGAAGCTGTAAGGCAATACTCCTGATATTGCGTGTCCAAGGAACTTTACCTCAGGCATCCAAAATTCACATTTCTTAAACTTTGCGTACAATCGATGTTCTCTCAGAAGCTGTAAGGCAATACGTAGGTGTTCCTCGTGTACCTCTCTCGATGGTGAGTAGATCAAAATGTCGTCCACAAACACGACCACAAAATGGTCAAGATATGGATGGAATATGCGGTTCATCAAGTCCATGAACGTCGCAGGAGCATTCGTCAAACTGAACGGTATAACCAAAAACTCGTAGTGACCATAGTAAGTTCGGAAGGCAGTCTTCGCTATATCCTCCTCTCTGATCCTCAACTGGTGATATCCTGATCTCAAGTCAATCTTCGAAAAACAACATGAACCCTTTAACTAATCAAACAAATCATCAATCCTAGGCATAGGATACTTGTTTTTCAGCATTACCTGATTTAGTTTCCGATAATTGATACATAATCTTAAGGACCCATTCTTATTTTTAGCAAACAACGCTGGAGCTCCCCACGGCGACGTACTTGGGCATACAAACCCCTTATCTAACAACTCCTGAAGCTGCAGTTTGAGTTCTTGCAACTCTACTGGTGCAAAACGATAAAATGGCATCGAAATAGGAGCAACTCCCGGAACAAAATTGATAGAAAACTCTACCTTATGACTCGATAGCAACTCAAATAGATTGTCTGGAAAGACATCTAGATAGTCACAAACCACAGGAGGAAACTCCCCCCGAGCTCCAACAACCTCATCCAACATGAGAGTAGAGAAGAGGAAACTAAGGTTTCCTAGGTTTCACACAACACCGGGCATGGACACTAAACTCTCGTCTCGTTTACCCACGAAACAAAGGCAATCACCCTCAGGCGTACAAATCGATACCCTCCGTCGATCATAATTGATATATGCACGATAGGTAGTCAGCCAATCCATCTTTAGGATGACATCAAACGTGGTCATGTCGAAAATGATAAAATCAAATTCTAAACAGTGGTCGACGACCTCTAACTCACAGGATCTACAGACTCGTCCCAACACGTTCCCACAAACCGGGGTCTCTACACAACGCGCTACCAAACGAGTCTATCTCCAGTCTCAAAGCAAATGCAAATGCAAATGCAGATGAGATAAAAGAATGCGATGCTCCCGTATTAATAAGAACACTGGCCCATGATCGATACACTAAGAGTGTATCTCTGATAACTGAGGTAATTGCTGCAACATCAGGCACAACTGGTGCTTTGGAGGAACTGGGATCTGTAAGGGTGTACTCTGCCCTGCGGTCCTCTGGTCTGCCCATTATAACTTTACGCTGCGGGCTGTCGCACTGATTGAACTGAGGCACCCCCTTCTGTAACCCTGGAAGTCTGAGCTGCTGGCTGCTGCTGCTGATAAGCCTGTCATTCCTGTGCTGACTAGACAACTGGTGCACCTGCCGTGCTCTGTGCACTCCCTCCCTGAGGACAGCTCCTATGAAAGTGTCCCGGCTGGCCACACCCAAAACAAACTTGTGGCTCTCTCTCCTCTGAGACTGAATAGGTATTGAACTCTAGAATTGCCTCTTCTGCGGACAATCCGACGCACGATGCCCTAACTGCTTGCACCGATAACAGATAAGCTTCCTCTGCACCGGCCTCTTTGATGAAGCCACCGAGGGTGCTGGTGCAGAAAATTGCTGTTGATATGATCACGCAGGGTGAGAATTATGATGGTTGACCTCTGTCGCTTATTCCTGCGCCCCTTAGACTGCACACCTCCTCCATGCTCTATCTAGCCCTGTGTGTTTCATTCAAGGTATTTTCCACGGTGATGGTTGACTCCACCAAATTCGTAAATATGTGCATCCTCAATGCCGCCACTCGATCTCTGATATTGGGTTTTAAACCCCTCTCAAACCTCTTTGCATGCAATTCATTTTTACCTACAACTTTTTGTACAAAACGGGATAAGCTAGTGAACTTTGCCTCGTACTGAACCACAGTCATAATTTCTTGGGTGAGAGAAAGAAATTCCTTCCGGTATAGGTCCCTTGAGGACTCAGGAAAGTATTTCTCTAGAAATATTTTGGCAAAAGTTGCCAATGTTTCGTCCACGGTGGTTTTGGCAAATTTTCACCATTCGTGAGTGTCACCCCTCAGCTGAAAAGCGGTGAACACAATTCTCAAGTCATCCTCAACTATCTGTAATGTATTCATAATCCTCGTCATGAGCTCCAGACATTCCGTGGCCATCTTGGGATCAGGATCTCTTCGCGCAGACATCTCTTCTATACGAAAGCAATATAGAACATAACTGTTAGAATATGAGATAGGCTAATGGAAATGTGTTCCCTTGGGAGGCGCACACATTATTTTATATTAAACTTGAGGGACTACAATAGATACTGTGGGCATACTCACAGGATAACATAGTTAATACATAATATGTTAACACCCCCTTCAAGTTGGAGCATATATATCAGTTATGCCCAACTTATTATAGATGTATTGAACGCGGGACCTAGGTAAAGGTTTAGTGAACAAATCAGCAAGCTGTTCATTAGATCGAACAAAACCAAAATCGATAGTACCTTTTTTGTACTCGTGCCTGATAAAATGACAGTCAATCTCAATATGTTTTGTTCGCTCATAAAATACTGGATTGGTAGCAATATAAACAACAGATTTATTATCGCACCACAACTTGGTAGGACCCGTAGGTATTTCTTCTTAGTGAGAATCTGTCGAACCCACATAATTTTTGACGTTGCCAATGCCATGGATCTATACTCTGCCTCAGCACTGGATCTCGACACCACATCTTGCTTCTTGCTTTTCCACGATACCAGGTTCCCACCAACAAAAACTAAGAATCCTGATGTAGATCTCCTATCAATTGGACATCCTGCCCAGTCCGCATCTGAATAGCAATCGATTCGGAAGTGATCTCGATCACAGAACTGTAAGCCCTTCCCAGGATTAGAATGGAGATACCGTAGGATATAGGTCACTGCATTCCAATGTCGGACTCGAGGATCTGTCATGAACTGACTCACTGCACTAACTGGATACGCAATATCTGATCTGGTCATCGTGATCAGATAATTGAGTTTACCTACCATCCGACGATATCTCTAGAGGTAAGAAAACACATCACCCTCTCCTGGAAGGAGTTTCACACTCGGATCCATTGAGGACTCCACACTCTTTGCATTTAGAAGACTCGCGTCCCGCAAAATGTCCACTACATATTTCCTTTGGGAGATAAATATCCCTCGCTTTCCTCTAGCCACCTCGATCCCTAAAAAGTACCGCAAGCGCTTAAGATTTTTAGTTTGGAACTTCGTCTGCAGAAAGACCTTCAGATCACTAATACCAGTTCTGTCATTGCCAGTGATGACAATATCGTCAACATATACACACCGAAGAGGCCCAACGAAAGAACACTGTGTGATCTTTTCCTGATTGCTGCTATCCAAACTGTTGCACCATCATGCTAAAGTGGCCAAATCAGGCCGGGGAGACTGTCTCAAGCCAAATAGAGAACGGCGGAGGCGACAAAACATATTAGATCCCCCCTGAGCAACGAAACTGGGAGGTTGCTCTATATAAACTTATTCCCGAAGATTTCCATGGAGAAAAGTATGCTTGACATCTAATTGATAAAGCGGCCATTCCCGGGCCGTGGTTAGAGAAAGGAAAAGAAGAATAGAAGTCATCTTGGAGATCGGAGAGAAGGTCTCAAAATAGTCGACTCCATAGGTTTAGGCATGTCTTTTTGCAACAAGCCGAGCTTTCAAGCGAGCCAAAGAACCATCAGAATTAACCTTAACAGTGCAGACCCATTTGCACCCAACAACTTTCTTCCTGGAAGGAAGCGGAACAAGTTCCCAAGTGGCATTATTATCAAGGGCAGCCATTTCTTCCAACATAGCACCGCGCCAACTTGGATGGGAGAGGGCCTCTAAAACACTATGAAGCACATCAGTAGTATCAATAGTGGGCATAATAGCATGTAGCGACCCAGACAAGCCCTTAAAGCGGGTGATCCCGATAAGTGCGATGGGGGCGACGAACAGCAAGAGGAAGCTCACTTACCGGTGGGGTAAACGGATCAACCAATGGGAGAGCTGACTCAGCAGGAGTCGGATCAGGCGAGGGTGGTGCTGCAAGAGGTGGCACTGGGGGCGGCAAATAAGTGACAACAGGAGCTTCAGTAGAGACACGATAGACAAGAAGATCATCAGACGGTGGAGAGGGAGGAGATGCATGACCTAGGGAAGAGAGGAGGGGACACAGAGTAGAAGAGAGTGGACTCAAGGAAGGTAACATCCTGAGACAACAAATCGACGCAACTCAGAACAGTAGCATCGATACCTCTTCTGGGAGTGGGGATAACCAAGAAAGATACATTTCATGGCACGGGCATCGAGCTTGGTCACCTGCGGGCGGGAGTCACGCACATAGCACACGCAACCATAGATTTTAAGAGGGGGGGACACAGACGAAGTAGGAGCCAAAACTGACATCGGAGAAACACCCCCCAACACATGGAAAGACATGTGATTAATAAGATAACATGCCGTGAGAACTGCCTCGGTCAAAAAATGATGAGGGACATGCGTATGGAACAGAAGAGCGAGCAGTCTCCAAAAGCTGTCTATTCTTGCGTTCTCCCACACCATTCTGTTCGGGGGTATCGGGACAAGACGTCTGATGAGAAATACTATGACCCACCATAAACTCTCTCATAGCAGTAGACATATATCCCCCCCGCTGTCACTACGCAACACCCGAATACATGTGCCAAATTCATTTTTCACTCTCATACAAAAAGAAGTAAACACAGAGAACACATCGGACTTATTTTTCATTAAGTAAAGGAAAATTGTACGGGAGTAATCATCAACAAAATTTACATAATAACGAAGGCCAAACATAGAGGTGACCGGACTAGGTCCCCATACATCAGAATGAATCAAATGAAACGGAGCAGAAGCTCTTTTATTGACTTGAGATGGAAAAGGCATACGTAAGGGCTTGGTAAAGCGACACGACTCACACTCAACAAAAGACAGAACTCAAACTCAGACAAAGAATTTTAAGACTCAACAAACCAGGATGCCAAAGACGACAATGGATATCAAGAGCTGAAGAAGACACAACAGAACATGCCTGAGCAGGAACAATATTCAGCAGGTACAACCCTCTCGAGACCCGGCCTCTACTGATAGTCCTCCTCGTCGTAAAATCCTAAAAGATACAATGATCAGGGAAGAATGTCATTGAACAGCCCAAAGCAGTAGTAATCTGATTAATAGATAACAGATTAAATGGGTTATTAGGGGTATACAGGACATTATGTAAAAGAAGATCAGGATTAGGTATTGCGACTCCACAATCCTCAACTGCTAAAGATGATTCATTGGCAACCAAAACCCCAGCATGGCCAGGAGTCAACTGATAATCGGAGAGAATACCTGAGAATCCAACCATATGAGCAGAGGCTCTAGAATCAATGACCCAGCTGTGTGGAGTGGCCACACATGCAGTAGGATTACCTGCGAGAGTCGCCGCTGGTAACTCTGAAGCACCCATACTCTGCCCAAGTTGACTTTGCAGATAGAGGTTATACTCAGCCGCAGTCATTTCAACAATCCGTCTGGAAGAGGTAGATGCCCCATGAGGGCTCATCTGGCTATAGTCCTGCTGATTGTGATCAGTTGTGGTATTCGCCACCAGTGGGAGCTTCCCATGAAGTTTGTAACATTCACTCTGAATGTGCCCCTGAATCCCACAATAATGGCATGTACGGGTTTCATGACCGCTATCACGGCCTCCCCCGCGACTAGGCCTGCCTCCACCACGACTGCGGCCACGACCACCATGAAATCTCACTATAGCAGTCTGATCAGTACTCTCTATAGAAGATATACCACGAGACTCATCCCGATGGGTCACCCGACTCACATGACAGAATGTCTCAAACAGAGTGGGAATCTCTGTCTCAGCAAAAATCTGAGAGTGGGCGGAGTCAAATTTGGAGTCCAGGCTAGCCAAGAAACACACCACCAAAAGCTGCTGCTGCTGCTCCTGCTCCTGAAACTGTGACAACTAATTGGTAAATGGTAAGAGGCGATCAAACTCGTCAGCCAAAATCTTGAACTGCATAAAATGATCCTAAAGAGGCTTCCCGGACTGTTGAGACTTAAGCCTTTCATAACATCATAGAGGCGTGAAAGATCATGTGTGGATGAATAGATAGATTCTAGCGAGGATCAGATCTCCCTCACAATATCAGTATTTGCTACTAAAGCTTGAACAGACGAATTCATCGAATTCAGTAACTGACTGAATATCCAGGCATCATCCTGGGTCCAGGTCTGGAAGGTCTCCGACGTTCGTGGTGGGGGAGCATCAAACAAATGTGAATCAAGCTCCATTCCTTGAAGAGATTTAAGGACGCTCTTCCTCCATAGGGCATAGCCAGTGGCACCATCAAGGAGCCGATCAACCAACCGTGTTAATGATGAGAAAACTTCAGTAGTACGTTGCCCTCCAGTATCAACTTGGGATTCGTGGGTCACCGAATCCTCTGTCATCATTGTTCGCAAACAAGAGTTGAAAAATACCACGGATCACAAATCAAAACCCTACGGAGGAGCTCCAGAGAATCAGCAATGGACCCTCATTGCATCAGCAAGAAGCGAACATCACAAAATCTTCTTTGGGATTGAACAGACCCCATTTCACAGATTGACGCAATGAGGGAGAGAGAGTGAAAGGGTCGGTAAGGGCAGAGAAGTACTGTCGATGGTCGACGAGGGTTGGCGAGTGGGTGGTGAGTGGTTTCGGTGGTGGTCGGTGGTCGGCGAGTGGTCAGTGAGGGTCGGCGAGAGGTTTTGGAGGCTGGCGATGGTCGGCGAAGGGCTTTGGAGGTCCTTTGGTGGTCAACCAAGGGTGTTGGAGGTCCTGCAGTGGTCAGAAAAGGGTACTCGAGGTCCGGCGGTGGTTGCTGAAGGGTGATGGGGTCCCGGTGGTGGTCACCAAAGGGTGCTAGGGTTCCGGCGGTGGTCGGCTAAGGGCTAGAGAGGGTTTGTGTTGGGTGGCGGTGGCGTTAGGGCTAGGGTTGCAGCGATGAAGGCTAGTGGCCAGGGCCGATGGAGGAGACTGGCGGCTAGGGTTCCATGGTGGCTCTGATACCATGTTAGAATATGTGATAGGCTAATGGAAGTGTGTTCCCTTGGGAGGCGCACACATTATTTTATATTAAACTTGAGGGACTACAATAGATTATGCGGGCATATTCACATGATAACATAGTTAATGCATAATATGTTAACAATAACAACATAAGATTCAACTCATTTTGTTATTATCGATATAAGTCACATAATCATACTAACACTTAGCCATTTAAGATCATGTAAACAAACTTCAAGTACCAAGAAGTACCAATAGGAGTGATAAGTCAATTTGGGTGACTTACGCAGATTCTTTGCTAGAAAATACGTCGGTCAAACGTGTTTCTAACTTGGCTTCCAAGGTAATTAATTCAAACACCCTAAGGCAAGACAAATTAATCTTAAGATCTAACCTCCATGCTCACATACTACACAAAATTCCCATGTTATGCAAAACATTAAACACATACATGTCAAGCACACGCAACCATCCTCACAAAGTGATGCAACCTTTCCCACAGCTCTTGAGTATTCGAACTTAGAGCTTTGATACCAAGTTGTTACGCTCCAAAACAGGGGTCACGTGAACCACCCAATAAAAACCCGTTTTGAGATACCAAAATCTATCAAAACCGCTCGAGTCGAGACAGGTCTAAGAATGTAAATGAAAGAAAACTTAAAACTTTTGAAAAACGCACTTTTGATGGTTTATTTTATACAAAAGAACAACAAAAAAGAATAAGGTCACAGTCCCCAAGAGCCAAGCTTTAAAACAACCAATCAAAATTTTCAAAAAAAAACCCCAGACCGTTCGATCGGTCAAAAGACCGCTTGAGTGGTCCTTGCAAGCCCATTGGTTTTCACTCGAAACGCAAAAATAGAATGTTTTCCATGACCACTCGATAGATAGCTCGAGCGGTCCGTCAAGCGGTCTGGCTCTTGACCCTTTTTCAAAGCACCACATTTGAAAGCTCAACACCTAAACTTTTTCCAACACTTTTGAAAGGTTTCTAGCACAACTATGCCAACCGAAACATGCTAAAACAAGGTTCAAAATCCTCCCTCGAGGCACAAGAGTTGATAAAAAGCATAAAACCAACCGAAAACGATAACCGTTGCATACAACATACAAACTCGGAAAACAACAACCAACCCATGGTCTCTCTCATCGTCATACAACCATGCAAACATCAAAATTAAGGCCTCACGACTTACAAACATGTTCCTTCAAGTCCGAATCATAAAACTCCTTTACATGATCCAACAACAAAGCGGTGATAATCACCGATCAACAAAACTACTATAAATCACAAAAGAGTTTTGTCTTCGCCTCCACTGGGGCTCACCGAGATCAATCCACATGATCAAATTTACCTGAAAAGTTTTTAAATCCTATAACATGAGCCAAAATCCAATAGGAATAGACTAGCATGAAGTAAAAGTAAAACATGTGATCACATATTATATAAACAACTTAACTTCACAAGTCTCAAAATGGTTTTCCACCTTCAAAATCACACATTTTCATATAATCTAAATAACGTCCAACAGTTTAAGAAAACATAGACAAAACGTTATTTCCAACTCGGTTCCCACAACCGACAATGATTTTTATGCACGGACTTTGTTACACCGGGAACAAAGGTAACAACTATAGACTCTCGTCTATTAGCCTAGATCAGGAACATCCAATGACCCACTAGGTAATGACAAATTCTATACAGAGTTACAACAACAAACGCTTTTTCCTGGGGCAAACACTTCATTTATCGGGATTAACCCGAAGAAGCAAAGCCGCCTACTTGCGCAAAGTCTTCGGGCTTTCACCGAGGAGCAATGTCAGCCCAAGTACACACATTATTATGGCAAATCTAAGAAATCATTAAAAGCACGTAGCTCAACTATGAAAACGTTTGTAAATACACCCTGTTAGGTACAAAACGTTCAACGGCATTCCGCCACATCATCCATTTAACCATGGAGACCAACCAACATTTTCAAAATGTTTCCACCATTCTAACTGAATAGTTTAAAAACTACGGCTCAACCCCAAGGGTTAGCTCTAAACCCTTCAAAACTAGGTTTTCATAACTTTTACATAAATTTCTCCGGTTTTCAAAACTCATATTTTCGAAAACCATGGACACACACACGCCCACAAATTTTGTTCGAAAACCACGTAACACAAAACATGTTTTTTGTTCAACTAAACACGAATTAAACACAAAATCTAACATTTATAGCATTTTAAAACGGTAAAAATGTATATAATTACATGTAGCATCATTTTAAAGTAAGATGGTCTAGAATCCTATTTCGGAGAGTTAAAAACTTGAAGCTTTAGACACCGACAAAAAGTCAAAGTCATCGAAACGAGATTCCGTTCGGATGAACGCAAAATCCAAGGCAAGGATATCAACGATCCGTTATCCCTACGCCAAAAATCGAGCCCGAACCAAACTAAAATCTAGAGAGAAGGTAGAGGATCTAGTTTGGGTTCTCAAGAGAGAGAGAGAGAGAGAGAGAGAGAGAGAAAGAAACTTGTAGGAGAAACTTTGGTTCAAAAATCAAGGTGGTTAGCTGTCTTATACACAACCTCCGCAGACACACCGACCGATTAAGCGGTCTTGCCCAGAAAAACACAACTTTTGTTACAATGCCAGATAGGACTGAGATTGAACCCCACATGCATAACTAAGCCAACATATGCATAAAACATATAGAAACGTGCTCCTCTATAACGATTTAAAACGATAACTAACACCTTACATATGAGATATAAAAACAAGTACATTAGAATAAATTGTCTCACAAGTACATTAGAATCTATCCCTGTAACGTGGCTAGTATGCCAATAAATTGTGTGATTTCGTTATACTGATTTGTTATATTCTGAAGTATACGAAGTTTGTTCTTGTAAAGCACTTATTTTGCGCTTTCAACTCAACTACAGTAGCCAGGCTCTTGTGACCTTGATTGGATATATCAACTAGATAGAAATGATCCTTGAGTACTGGCATTTTGTGGGTAGTAAAATATATGTTTTTTTTGTTTGTTTCTGGAATCTGAATGATTAAAAATAAGTAGGATCAAAACTAAATGTGTAGAATGTAATTTTAGTAACCATAGAAGTAAATGTATGGGAGAAGTGTAGATTGAAAATGAAGAGATACCAAAAAGTGAATAATATTGTTTTCATTGCTCTATTGATAATCAGGATGGAGAGATTGGAAACATTGCGATACATAGAATCACAGTAGGTTGCACTGATTGCCATGGTAGCAGTTTGTTAGGGCTGTCTTGGTTGTTGCTTCTTTTATTGCAGTGTGATTCCGGTAGTGGTAGTTTGTATATTTTATTTGTATTAGGGTGATGCCCTCTTGGCACCTTCTTTAATATAATGTTTATTTACTTATAAATAATAATAGAATAAAAGCTAGTTAGTTTAAACGTGCAAGAGTGTATAAGTACTTTTGGCATATTGTGCAATTGACGGAAACTATACTTTTTTTTTGGAAAAACTAGAAATAGCTAGCGGCAGCGTTGCAATATAGGATAGAATGTTGCACAATTTAAAAACAATACACATAAAATGAGTATGGTTGATATGAGAATGCTTTTAGATGAATGTGTAATAGAATCAGGAAGGATAGAATTAGAAATAATACTAATTTTGAAATGGTAGTAGCTGAAATTTTAAGTTTAGATTTTTGGGGTTAAAGACGGAGGAATGAGAGAAATAGAATAGGTTTAGTGTTCTAATGCACTTCTAAGCATTTATATTAAAGTAATAAAAGTTTAAATTACAAGAAGGTTCTCTAAGAATAAACAAGAAAAATAAAATAATAAAATAGCTACGCTAATACCCCTCAAGCTAGAGCATAGAGATTAAATATGCCCAATTGGAAGGATAATTGTTGAAAGGTTGAGCGTAATAAGGGTTTTGTGAAAATATCATCAAACTGGTCTTCAAAATGAACATACAGTGGTAATGTGATTCTGTAATAACAAATTATGAACAAAGTGGCAATCAACCTTGATATGTTTAGTTCGTTCATGAAAGACAGTGTTATTAGCAATGAAAATAGCGGCCTGATTATCACAATGTTAAAATATAAAATTTTAAATTTTATGTGACATAAATATTAAGTGTTAAAAAAGATTTGAAATATTAAAAAGAAACAAATAAATAAAAAAAAGTGGGTTTCTTAAATACTAAAAAAATGGTAATGTGGGTATGTCATCTTCTATTTTGTAGTTTGCCACAACTAGGGCTCTTTTACCAAAATACGTGAGGTTTGAAACTTAATTACCGGAATAGTGCTTTTAAAACTTAATTCCTATTTTACGTAAAAGCGTGTTTACTAAATACGTTTTATGTACAAATATTTTCGACAAATGCTTTGCTTTTGAAAAAATTATATTTAAACGTAAAGCGTGTTTACTAAACACACTTTATGGCATAGTATATAAAGCGTGTTTGCTAAACACGTTTTTATATTTTTATACATAAAGCGTGATTACCACACATGCTTTAAATGTTTATAAAAAAAAACGTGTTTAGTAAGCACGCTTTTAAAGTTTTACACAAAAAGCTTATTTGGAATTTACACAGAAAGCGTGTCTAGTAAACACGCTTTCTTTGGAAATGAAAAACGCACGGGGAGAGACTGAAATGTGTTTAAAAGCGTAAAAAGCGTAATGGATTGTTAAAGCGTAACGAAAAAAGCATATTTACATGAAAAATGTTTTTTTTATAATTTTTGAATATATTTTTATAATTGAATCCATTTATTACGTAGACCTCGTCGAGTTTCTTATTTGTAAAAAAAATTAGATTGATTTGATAACTTTAGCAAAGTGATTGAATAACATTTGTTTAAATTTTTTTTTAAAATTAAAACTTTTATTTATATTATTTATAAAAGAACATTATAAGATTACTTAGTTACATGTATCGGGTCAATCTAAATTTTTATATTGGTAACAAACTTGTTGAATTTTACGTAATAAACGGATCCGATCATAAAAAAAATATATAAAAATTAAATAAAAAATATAAACAAAATTTAAACTCATTGAGATTAACTTATTATAAATATGAAATAATCACATACTATCTCATCCGTGACCAAAACACGAATAGGCACGAAAATGTTTACCTGTTAAAAGATAAATGAAAAACACATTTACATAAAAAGAGTTTTCTTTAGTTTTCGAATATGTTTTTATAATTGAATCCATTTATTACGTAAAACTCGTCGAGTTTTTTATTTGTAAAAAAAGTTTGATTGATTTGATAACTATAGCTAAATAATTGAATAACATTTGTTTAATTTTTTTTTAAATTATAACTTTTATTTATATTATTTATAAAAGAACATTATGTGACTACTTAGCTACAATTATCGGGTCAACCTAAATTTTTATATGAATAACAAATTTATTGAATTTTACGTAATAAACGGATCCGATCATAAAAAAATATTTAGAAATTAAATAAAAAATATAAAAAAAATTTAAAGTCATTGAGATTAACTTATATAAAAGCATCATATGCACGTTTACGCTAGAAGCAACCATGAAGAAAATTTTAGTTTACGCTAAAAGCGTATTTAACAAACACGCTTTTATTTAAAATAAAAGCGTGTTTGCTAAACACGTTTTCATATTGTTATAACTTAAAGCGTGTTTGCTAAACACGCTTTTACGTAGAATAAGAGTTTATATGGAGATTAGACTTAAAGTGTGTTTAGCAAACACGTTTTCTATTAAAGCGTGCTTACTAAGCACGTTTTTACGTAGAATGTGAATAAAGTGTAAAAACTCATATTTCGTTAATTAAGTTAAAAAGTTATCGTATTTTGGTAAAAGGGCCCACAACTAGCTTCTATATCTCTCTACGTGGGAGTGTAAAAAAAAAAAAAAAGTTGGCAAAGTGGACAGATGCACCTTTTTCCTCTATCTAACCTAATAAAAAGTGGGTCAAACATGGGAATTCTCACTCCCCTAATGTATGGAACTAAATTGGGATATAACAACCACCATTACTAACGTGGGTGGTGGTTCTCATGCATTTATTTCTATATAAAGAGTAGGAGTACTTGGAAGCAATTGGGGGGAAGCAAAGCAGTTTTTAGCGGAAAAAAAAGAAGAGGGAAGAGAAACACGAGCGAAAGAAGCAATTTTAGGGACCAGAGAGAATTTAGAGGGTTCATTCAGGAGAGAAAGAAAAAAAGAAGAGCAAGTGATTAAAGGATAGAAACAAAAGCATTGAAAGATTTCTAGTAAATGCTCTCTCTCTCTCTCTCTCTCTCTCAAACCATGTTTGGGAATCAAAAAAAAATATTTTTTATTATTTAGAACTCGTTTTAAACATGACAAACTGTTGAACGATATTCTAAATATTATTAAATTTGCTAAAAATATATTTTTTAGAACTGATTCAACCATGAAAAAAATCGTTGAATAACGTTCTAAATATTATTAAGCTTGCCAAAAATATCTTTTTACAACTAGTTTCAACCGTGACAAAAATCGTTGAATAGTGTTCTAGATATTATTTAGTTTGCTAAAAATATTCTTTTTAGAACCTGATTTAACTGTGATAAAAGCCGTTAAATGGTTTATTAAAAAATATTTTTATCTAGCCGTCGTCAGCTTTAAATTAAATTTAGCTGCTGTCGGCTTTAAATTTAATCTAGCCATTGCCGGCTTTAAATTATATTAAGTTGACGGCTGCAAAATTTAATATAATGCCGACAACGACTAGATTTAATTTGAAGTCGATAGCGGCTAAATATAAGTGAATATTTGGGAAAACCCTTTGATTCTAACTATTTTATTTTAAGTAAATATTTGAGTTCATTAATAATTATGGCATCATCTTTTTGAATAGGCTGCCTGCGTATCTATGTTAGGCACGTGCTTGGACTAGAATTAAGCCAATTGTAGTCCTTTAAAAAAAATTTAATTTATTATTTTTATTTGGAGAGTATGAAACTCATTTAAATGGGAAGTTTTATTTAATTTAATTTAATCTATAATGGGTAAATGGCCCATTATTTTGTACTTTAAAATTTTAATTTTTTTTTTGACTGTATCCATTGAGGGTTGCCTACGTATCCAGATCAGTTGCAAGATCAGATTGAAATTAAGTCAACCGTAGTTCAAATTTGAGGATTTATATATTTTTATTTAGATGAACCTCGGGGGTTCACTTAAAAAATTAAGAATTTCCCGACATCACTCTAAGAGGAGTACATCCTAGCCAGATTGGCATCTACTCCTTTACCAATTATATGTCAATTCTACATTCTATTTTTGATTTCATTGTTTGATGAGTATAAAACTTATTTGATTTTTAGGATTTTTTTTTTTGAATTTTTATTTTATAAATTTAATTTAGTAAAAATTTGAGATTCACTTAAATTGCAACTGTACCCATGAGGATCGCACGTATCCAATGGGCCACAGAGTCGCCTTGAAATCAAGTCAAACGTAGTTTAATATTTTATTTTGAATTGAATTTTATTTAATTATTTTAATTAAGTGAGAATTTGAGATTCACCTAAATTGTGACGGTATCCCTAAGGGTTACCTACATATCCAATTGAGCACGAAGTTACTTTGGAATCAAGTCAAACGTATTTAGATATTTGATTTTAATTTTAATTTTAGTTTAATTAATTTAATTAAGTGAAAATTTGAGTTTCACTTAAATTGCGACTGTACCCTTGATGGTTGCCTATGTGTCTAATTAGGCATAAGCCACGTTGGAATCAAGTCAAACGTGGTTTAATAGTTGATTTTAATTTGAATTTGTACTTAGAAAATTATGGACATGATTTTTTTACTTATAACTTTAAAAGAGTAGTCACTAGATTTTAATTGATTTGGAGTTAAAAACTCAAAGTTGCATTTTCATTTCTTGGGGCTAAATTTAATCTTGACATCGACTACATAAAATTTAAAACTGACAACGACGTGAGTAAATTTGAAGCCGACACCGACAACATGAAATTTTAAACTGACAGCAGTAAGATTTAATTTAAAGTCGACAGCGGCTAGATTTAATTTGAAACCGACAACAGATAGATTTAGTTTTAAAGCCAATAACGGCTAGGTTTGTATTTAAACCAAATGAGGTTAATATATATATTTTTAGTCAACAGTGGCTTGATTAAATTTAAAGCCAACAGCGGCAAGATTTAATTTGAAGCCGACAGCAGTTAGATTTAATTTGAAGCCGACAGCAGTTAGATTTAATTTGAAGCCGACAGCGGCTAATTATAATTTAAAGCTGACAGCGGCTAGATTAAATTTAAAGCAGACAGTTGCAAGATTTAATTTAAAGTCGACGACAACTAAATAAAAATAATTTTTTAATGAACCATTTAACGGCTTTTATCCCGGTTAAATCAGGTTATAAAAGGAATATTTTTAGCTAACTTAATAATATCTAGAACATTGTTCAACGGCTTTTGTCACGGTTAAAACTAGTTCTAAAAAGATATTTTTGACAAGCTTAATAATATTTAGAATATTTTATTCAACGATTTTTGTCATGGTTGAATTAGTTTAAAAAAAATATTTTTTAGCAAGCTTAATAATAATTAGAACATCGTTCAACGGTTTTTGTCACGGTTAAAACGAGTTCTAAATAATAAAAAAAATTAATTTTTTTCCCAAACATGGTTTGGAGAGGGAG
>JAOTRH010006449.1:0-57491 GCA_034768845.1 Heliamphora exappendiculata
AAAATTGATTTGTGTCGACTCAAAATGAGTCCTGGGCACTTCGGCACTTTTTGTGTTGACACAAAATTAGTTTGTGTCGACACTAACTTTTTGGTACCTGAAGATCAACTTGAAAAACAGCTAGGATGTCAAATCATTTGATCAATTGGTGTTGACACACTTGATAAGCTTCAAGTATACTTTGCCTTAAGAGTGTTTGGCTTAATTTTTAATTAAGATCAACACAAAAAATTCTAATGAAAGAATCTTTAAGTGTTTGAATCTTTTGAGATAAAAGTCATTTTCTTTTGGTTAAGGTGTCAACTTTGATTGTTCAAAATATGGTAACACTTTCATTTTGAAAATATAAAATATTATCTATTTAAAACCATTTATTCTTAAAAAATAAATTTATAAAAATCATTAAAATCAAATTAAAAAGCTCTTGGGCTAACACTAAGGTAATATAAGAATACCAGGTTGGTTAGAGGACAAGCCCCTTTGACCTCTGAGCATGGAGGTTTGGTTAGTCTCTCAGTTTTATAGAGGTTCTTTGGCAAATCTTCTTAGGTAAGTAGGTCATTTCTTGGCTGAGGTTTGGAGCTTTTCGAGGAGTTGAGCTTCAACAGGATTTTGTTATTTTGTGTTGGATGACCAGTTTTTTTTTGCTAGATTGTTATATATATTGGTATTTCCTATTCATGCGGGTTGTGCGTGGAATATGAATTTTTGTTAAGTCCCCCCGTCGGTTCAAAGGGGGGTTGGATTTTCTGTGTTGTAGGAGGTTTTCCTACTGGTTACTCATGTAATTACCTGGGGTATGTCCTTTGAAAATTTGTATTTTTTTTTTATGTTACAATTAATTACCCAAGAAAAAATAATAATACCAGGTACTCTAGCGACTCTTGTTGCCGCTTCCGTTGCTAATCCTGCTGCTGCTGCTTCTAGTGCAACTAGAGCGGCAGAAGGATCCTCTCTAATTGCAAGACTAGGACCAAGTGGGCCCATGAGGTGTGCCCTCGGGAATACAACATAGTCTCCCGCCAGTTATAACTAGGTCAACGCTAAAATCCCACAATATTCACAATGTAGTAAGAACACTCAAAACTTAACTTAAGGCGGTAGCCGATTTTGCTAAGGCAGCAGCCGAATTCTTACAAAGACAGTTATAAGTTGACCCTTTAGTTTAGGAAGAGTCAAATTACATGCTAGAGAACTTAGGCGTGAAGAAAGATCACGCTTATAAATAAGCAACCCATTTCAACCAATCCCATGTAATAAAGGAAAATCAAAAGCTGAGCATTAATTAGAAATTAAATCACAAATAGAGGAAGAGGAGGAGGAGGAGAACGAACGAACGGGTGAGGAGCAGTCGACCAAGCCACCGCTACCGAGCTATTGTCGCGCTGATGTCGTCGTCAATCACCATCGATGGCGTCAGTAAGCCTTTGGCGTCTCTCTCTCTCTCTCTCTCTCTCTCTCTCTCTCTCTCCTCGATCCATCTTTTTCCCCTCTCGACTCCACCACCTAAACACCACCACCACCTCCATGAGTACACTACCACCACCACCCCCATGCACAGCACCACCACCACCAAGAACCCACAACCTCACCTCACCGCCACACCAAAATACCACCATGCGCCACCACCCAAACTGCCACCAACAACCGCCTCCTCAACCACCTAGTGACTCCACCACACAGCCATGAACCACTATGACCACCTCCGAACCACCATAGAGCCGCCACCAACAAGAATCCTTTAGAGTTTCAAAAATATGTTTCACCGAGCCACCTTTGGCCACCCGCCACCGTCACCACAAACCTCAAAACTTACCATCGTAAGTTTAGCTAACACCACCTCACGGCCACCTTCACGTAGCCTCAAACGGCTGTCAAAACCCACGTTCAAATTTTTCAAATGGAGGTTTCAAACTTTGACGAAAAAAATTAAGCTAAACTTTCCCCCACTTGTGCCTATTCCGTTTTCTGCTGAATGCATTCATACATGACTAAATGGGCCGTGTGTTTGTTGTGTTTGTTGTGCTTGTTTTGCATTCTCTCCCTTAAAAAGGCTTATTTTATTAATTAAAAAGATTAAATCAAATTATTTCGTGAAAACAAAATTTGATTTAAATCATAACAAAATTATGAAATTTTTTATTTAAAATTAACATTTTTCATATTATGAATTTTAATTAGTTTTTATAAAAAACGATTTTAAAGCTTAAATATCTAAGATTTTAAATGTAAACAAAAACAAGAATTTTAAATAGAATTAACTAAACTAAGTATTTTGGCATATCATTTAAAATTTAAATTTTGATAAAATATTAACTGAATTTTAAAATAAAGCTAAAAGCTTAAAAAATTAGAAAAAATAAAATAAATTAAAGATTTTATCACTAAAAATGGTATTTATTGTGTTGTTGTAGATTTGCAAGTTGTTGAACAAAATTAATCAAGTTATGCTAATAGCTGTGAGTGATATGATATTTTAGTTAATTATATTTTTATTTATTATTTTATGATTCAAATGTTTATGTGATATTTTAAATTATTAAAAAAAATATAATATTTTTTATTTATGAAAATATATGCTTAAATTAAATTCTGTAATTGGATAATGGTTTAAATGGAATCTCTGTCACTAACAACCATTGAAGAGGAACGGGGGAGCTTCTCTCTAGAGAAAGCTCTCCCTAAAGCGTCAATGGTGGTCTGTGTTCTCGGTGCCTCTGGTTCACAGTTCGATGGCAATAATGGGGGTGAATCTAAGGCACTGGAGAACGATGATGTTAGTCTAGTTCTCCCTCAAGGCATCCATGAACTTTGTAGCTTTGGCTTTGGAAGATCCTTATGGTGATTCCAGATCTAGGGTAAAGCTTCTGGAGCTCGAATTAAGGCGGAGAGAAGATATGCTGATGGGGTTTAACAATCCTAAGGTTCGTAGCTAAGGATTCGCGCTGCCTCGACTGAGCTTTGGCTTCATCAAGTGGCGTCTGGTTCTGCTCATGGTCATGAGTGGCTATTCGGATGGATACCGTAAGTTAGATTCGCTTGGATCTAGTTTTTTGGTTGATGAACCTGGTGTTGGTTGAACTACTAACAACTTGCTTATGCAAGCTTCGTTGGTTCATGTTCTTTTATGGTTCAAGTCATATTCGGGTAGTAATCTGGTGATGATTTTGTTCAATTTCTGTACAAGTGGTTTTCTTAAGCCTAAAACATGAGATTTGAAGGTGGCAGAACATTTGTGACTTTTTTGATCAGAGGTTTGGCTAACGTGACTAGACGAGTCGTTGTTCTAGACGACCATGGCTCTTCTGCATCGGCACTATGGGTTCGGTCCAGTGCATTGGTTTGCGATTGAGTTGTGGTGGTTTTTCACTGGTTCACTCCTAAGGTTGAAGATAACGGTTTGGGGTTACGCGCCATGGTGCGTGTGGGTTAGTGAACCTGCTCTGTGGTCTGTTGTTCTTTACAGAGCATGGGGGTTTTGCTCCAAACCATGGGCTATGCATCCTGTGTCAGTACCGCAGGCTTGATAAGTAAAATGCTGACCAATCTATCGGTGGTTTTTGGGAATCTGTGAGCTGGTTTTGGACAAGCTGTGGGTTGTTTCCCGCTGGGAGTTGTAGTGGAGTGTGGGGCCAGTTGTCTTTCGCTGGGCATTGTTATGAAACATGTGGTGGGGCCCTTTTCTGGGGGCATACCGAATTGTTGGACCCCTCAAATGTCTATGAACCTTTGAGGGGTTGTGCTTTGTGGAATGGGGCTTCGTGGTCCTAGTGGACTTAGTGGGCCCGCATTAAGGGCAATGGGTAAAGTGTAACGTCACCAGCCAGGGACTGGGGCCCTTGGACCGAGTGTTATTTTGGTAATTTGGGATCTTCTATACTGGGATTATGTGTATAATTATAATGGTAAGAAAGCTAGCTTTTATTTTAAGAAAGCTGAATTTAAGGTCTCTTTATACGATCCCTTGGTACCTCTCGTTGAAAGTTTATTTGGTTTCTTTCTTGCACGGGTTTTCTTGAATTCTATCCTTTCCTCCCCCATCCCCGGGGAGTGCGATGCTGAATTGAGGAGTTGAGATTGCTTTGGTGTAGGTGAGGATCTATCTGCACTTCTAGTAGGGTACCTATGGTGTGAGTCGTTTGGTGGTTCTTTGAGTAGGGTTCTAGTTAATGGTCTGCTCCGTTTGGATTCAATGGTAGAGTTTTCTTTTGGGATGGTTTACGTTTTCTCTAAACTGGATTCTTGGGATCTGTTATGTCCATCTCTTATTGCTAACTTGTAGGGTTTTTCATCGTTTATATTTAGCGACCCTGTGCACAGGGTAGGTTGATAATTTGCTTAGGCAGAATTTGAGCTGGAGTTTTTTTGGGGCTAGTCTGTCAGTTGCTTCTTTTGGCTAGCTAGGGACCCATCTCCTTTTGGTACTTTACTCAAAGACCTCTAATGATTCCTTTCAGTTGTCCTTTAAACTTGTGTTTTGATCCTTTGTGGTTCTATTGTCAGAATCTTTATTTGGCCGGAGAATTTTCTCTCAACTTATAAAGGATCTTTTGTAGGACTTCTGAAGAGAGTATGTCTTCTCCTGCTTGAGATTTAGAGCTTTTCGAATAGCCAAGCTTTAGTAGGATATTTGTGTTAATTGGAGTTGGACGACTGGTTCTTTTGCTGGATTGGTTTTATCCTCTTATTTATGTATATTTTTCATCTATGCAGGTTGTGTGTGGAATATGCTTTGTTAGATAGTTTCTCCTGCTGCCAAACAGGGGTTATGTGGGTCGTGTTGTTCATGTTGTTAATGTTGTTTTCTTGTTATGTTGGTAAGTGATGTAACTACCTGGGGTATGTCCCTTGAAAATATGTACATTTTTTTTTCTGTTCTTTTATGTTACAGTTAATTATTTAAAAAAAATTCTCTGTCATTGAGGGATGTTGAAGATACCAGTGAGTATGAAATAAGGACGGAGTCACAAGCCAGGTGATCGTGGATTGATAATTTCCAAATGAAATATAGGGTCGCTCCTTAAGTCTTCTAGCAAGAATCATTAAATATTGTCATTTAAAATGAAATTTTAAAATAAATTAGATATCTGTGTTCTCACACTAGTCATGCTAATGATGTTGTATTTTTTTTTAGGTGAAGCTCATGATTCCAAGTAAAAAGGCTATGTGAGAAATAAAATGATGCTATAATTATAGTTTATATGTTTTTTTTTCTTTTGTATTAGTTCTGTAATATATTCCATCATGTCACTTTTGTTAACCATGTGGGTTTGACAGTGTTGTTTGTATTTATAACAACTTCACGGTAGAACTCTAAGGATCTTTTGTGAAATATAATGATAAAATATTTTGCACCATATATGTTAATGTTATGTACTAAAAATTATATTTAAATTTTTAGTATTGCTTTTTAATAAGAACTATAAGTTTTATAATTCGACAATCAAATCAGTTAAGCAGAAAGGCTTAAATTTTTTTTGAAGAAGCCAATTAAATATAATTGTCAGTAATTTAATTTAATCGGCAGGTATCTATAATTTTAACGTGGTGAGAATAATAAGTATTTAATAACATAAGTTTGAATAATAAATTTTGAAAATAAAGTTGGGAGTACAATTATGATTCTTTAGTAGAATGAATTATAATTTACGTTTTGTGAAATTGTTTCTAGGTTGAGACCGAATTTTATAATTACATTAAAAGTCCATATCTTATCTACTTCACAGATCTCTGTTGTAATCTATTTATATGTCGTTATAACCCTGGCCGCTAGACGATCAATTCATATAATCTTTTAGGGTTTTCACGTAACGTGAGAACCAGAACTATAAGAGGTAACCAGATAGAGTTCGGAGCACAAAGGATCTAAACCTACACTTAGTTTGTGTCTACGGCATTCAGGAATATAGCAGAAGATCTGATCGGAGAAAAGATTGTCGGTTGATTGCCGTGTTGATCTTTGGATTAAACTTCAAGAACAGAAACGTGATCAAACCAGTGGGATCGAGCAAGTATAATTCCTATTCTGCCTTATGAGTGTATCGGGTTTTTGTTTCAGGAATCGGGATTCAATTTTGTACATCCCATACGGTTTTCGTCCGGACAGTTTCCCTGTCCATCTGGATGGTTCGGCACTGCACATGTTTTTTGATGTTGATCTTGTGCCGCTCTGCGTGTTTGATTCAATTTGTATGTACTATCTCAATTTTTTGGGATTCAATTATCTTCAATATATTCTTTTCTTTCCATATTCAATTCAAATTAAATAAATAAATAAGAAAGAGAGAAATTAAAATAATGCAAATATTAAATAATTTTAATCCTAAAAATAATAATGGATTTTAGGCCTTTGGTTTGATTTATCTCACTCGCTAGTTACGACCCTCTCTTCGTGTTTAGGTTGTGACACCCCCAACACCCACCATCACCGCAAGCCACCACCACGGCGAACCACCACACCGCCACTACCCACTACCTCCTCAATCACCTAGCGGCACCATAGTACCTCCATGACCCACCACGGCCATGCCGGACCACCCCAAAACCACCGGCCAACAAAGTTCTCTTCTCCAAAAAAATTTGAAAAAATAATCCACTAAGCCACCTTTGGCCACCAACCATCGCCACCACAAACAATCGAACCCGCCACCGAGCATATGTCTAGGACTGCCTTGCCACCACCTTCGCACAGCCGTCAATGGCTGCCAATTTTGACATTCGAATTTTTTGAACGAAGAGTACAAAGTTTGACGGAAAAAAACCAAAAATTCTCTCTTGCGCTTGATTCTTCCTCTCTCTCCCTCTGTACTTGCATGAGCTACACTACTATTGCATGGGTCATTCTTTGCATGAGAAATCAAGATTTGTTTTGGCACTTCCATATTTTATTATATGAGAACTTCTAATGTAATAAAATAAAGATAAAATTAAAAAATTATAAATTATAAATATGGAATAATAATCTAAAATATAGGATTTTTTCTTAATTACTATTTTAATATGTTTTATCTAGATTTGGAATTTTAGACAATTGTGATTATCCATTTCTACTAAATTGGTGAGTCATTTGATATCAAAATAATTCAAATTTTTTAATTTACTGCTTTGTAATGGTCAATGTGACATGATTATATCAATAATGATTGGTTGTTGCGAAATATTAGTATGTGAATGTTATAAAGCGAATAATAATAGTTTAAATAGGGTCTCAGAATAATAAAATATATTAGCAATGAGGTGGTACAAGAGAGTTGAGTCACGGTCAGGTGAATATAGAATGATCATCTCTAGACATACTTAAATGCAATATGCAATATGCAATTTTTGAAAATAACTAATATACATATTAATATTAAATTTTAAATCATGTTATGAAGTGATTTGTGTGATCTAGAGATGTAAAAAATGCCCGTGGCCCGTGGGCGGCCAAATGTCCGTTACTGTGCGGACTTAGCCTGACTCGATCCCGTAGCCCCCAACCTCAGGCCTGGGCCTCTCCCTCTAAACCTGTGGGCCAGCTCGGCCCGAGGCCCAAAATCTTAGGCCCACCCATTTCGGCCCGTCCCAAGTCCGTCCAAAAAACTAACCATTAGGCCCAACCCGAACGCCTCCAATGGTCAATTAGAATAGTTTAATAACCAATAAATTAGTCAACTAATAAACAAATACAGTATAAACTTATACTAAATAATTGTCTAGTTAATTAAAAATAGTACATTATAAACTTATAATAATATAAACTATGATAAATTAGTTTAATAACTAATAAACTAGTCAATTTACTATAAACTAATAAGTTTAATAAGTTTATAGTTTATAATTAAATAACTAATAAAATAATAAAATTATATTTATTTAATATAATAAACTAGTAACTAGTTTATAGTTTTACTTAAAAACTTATTATTATAAGTTTAATACATTAATTTATAATATATAAACTAATAAATTATTACTTATAAACTTATATAATATAATAAATTTTAAGTTTATAATTTTTAAGT
Organism: Heliamphora exappendiculata; assembly: GCA_034768845.1. NCBI lineage: Eukaryota > Viridiplantae > Streptophyta > Magnoliopsida > Ericales > Sarraceniaceae > Heliamphora > Heliamphora exappendiculata. Next base: position 8,004 of record JAOTRH010006449.1, read on the forward strand.
TAATATATTAACTACTAGTAATAAAATAGTACACTAACATTATATTATAAATTTATAAACTAAATCATTATAAAAATAATAAAAATAAAAATTAAACAAAAAAAAAACCCCAAAAAAATTCAAAATCCGTCCAAAGCTCGGGTCGAGGCTAGTACCCCTAAAGTCTGAACCGACCCCCAAACCAAACAATCCATTCCAATACAGCCGGAAGATTTGGCACAACCCACCGAGCCCGGGCTAAACTTGGCCGGCCCAAACCATTGTTGAGCCGGGCCGAGCCGGACCAAAATTACACCCCTAGTCTAATCTTGTATGTATGTAATTCACCATAACGACAATTATGTGAAGTTTTTCAATTAAATTAATTTATCCCTTTCACATGAATATTTAAACAAAAACATGAGTTTTTTGCCACATAATCCAACAATCGAAACAACAAATCACCAAACTTCTCAGCCTCATTTCCGTTCTTCAGAGTGAAAGACTTAGCTGAAATATTTTTATGTATACTAGTCGAGTGGACTGTGTTATGCATGGTCGTTATTTTTGAAACGTTACTAATTAATTTTGTTTGGATAATAAGTTTTATTTTTAAATATTATAGCTGAGTAATATGAAAAAGAAACCCAAAAAGAAGAGAAGATAGAATAGTAGCTCTGCAATTAGTGCCAAGCCTTTCCTTTGATCTTCAAACAGGGTGCTCCAATTGCACTTGCCGTAAATAAGTTGAATGCCCTCAATGATCGAAAGATCACCTTTCTACCATGTCCTAATTATAACAACTACAATCGCTTGGAGAGAGGCAAGATCTTCTATACCGATTCATGGTTTCTAAAACAAACACATTATGGCCGGGATAGTTTCGTGTTAACATCAAGGATCAATTTTTCGTTTCGGACTGTTGTTTCAGCTAGCATAGAAACGGGAACATCAAAATGTTTTCGTAACATTTCAAAAACATTTCCAAAGAGAAAACAAAAATATAAAATATAATAAATGTTTTTGGGCCGAAAATGTTTTGGTCATCTTTATTGAAACAAAAGGAATTTTGTTTCATGGTTAACATGAGCCACAACCTCACAGGATGTTCGAATCCAGGCCCAAATGTCTAGCACAGAGCTGGAGAATCCCATAACCATTATCCGGTTAAACCTGCCAAAGACTTGCTCAAATCCATACGCTTCTAATCAAAGCCTACCCAATAACAATTGGCCGCATCCAACCATGCTAAAGAGGCTATCAGTACCTAGCAATTGTTGTATTCAATTGTACAATTCAACACAAATTTGTACACACTTTAACTGGTTTTTTAAACATTTAAAACATTTATGGTTCCAGGGATTTTGACTTATGATCATGCGCCAAAAACCTAAGGCGACCAATTGCTGTAAGATGGAGTGACCATAAGCGCATATATAACACGACTTAAATTACAATACCGATGGTTACTGACTTGGTAAATGCAGACACCCAATATAATTGCTTGATTGACAAAGAAATTGATCTTGATTTTTTTTTTACCTATTTGGCAAAGATATGATACATGGTTACTGCTTAAACAGCAGACCAGAGTTGAAATTGGCATAATTTGAACAACTCCTCACCCTTAAGGTGAAGAAAAGTTGCCCCAAAACTGTTCTTGCAAGGGCCACCAAACATTAGATCCTTTGACAGCACCACCAAACATGCGACCAAAAGGATTTTCACTTCTGTTGGCTTACTAATAGTTTAGACTGAGCTTCAGTCATTTATAATCAAATTAACTAATGAGCCATTATTCTGTATAAGCCTTGCAACTGAAAATGCCAAGTCTTCAACTGGTCTACTATGAACTGGACCACCAAATTCTGTATACCTGAGGATATAACAAAAGGATGAGAATAATCAATTCAGAGAGGAATCGGGCAACATTATAACATAATTGCCCCATATGTGTGATGAACAACTTGAACTTAGAAAAAAAAAAAGAGAGAGAGAGAACCAAAAGAAGTTTTGGTTAAAGGGGCGATCCATGTGACTTACCAGCCAGTTCAAGCTTCGGTCCACATTTTCGATTTATAGTTTTGGTTCAGTTTGAAGCTTTCACATTAAAAGCCATTGCAAATATCTATTTGTAAACTCATCGATAATAGAGATTGTTTGAGATATGCATACAGAGAGACAGAGTAGAAACTTCTGTTTATTTAAGTACATAACACAATTATTTGTTATCAAACAACAAGGAAACATCCTCATCTTTTTATATTTTCCCAAACTCAAAACATTGAGAAAATGAAAGAAAATCATTCTACTCCAAGCCACAAGGAAGAATAAGCACACCTATATGCTAAGAACAATGTTCAAGGAAAATGTGATTCACACAAAATGAAATTATACATACTTGATAGTTGATAAAGTAAAACCAAAATATACCTCGAGAGGAAAGCAGTGAGAAACGGTTCCCTTTGACACCTTCATTCAGCTGAATTATGCAAGTTATTAAATTGACTGCATCGATTAAAATCAGAAGAAGAAACACTATTTGCTACTATTCTATCTATTTATTCATCAAGTTTGAAGAATATCTCAATCTATAATAAAGAAATGATAGTAGCTGCATTAAAAAAAAGGGAAAAAAAACTACGGAAACAACAATTGCAGCAGCAGTGGAATAATTAGAACATCATCAAAGAAGAAAAGGTCACCTACTTGGTAAATGGTGGTTGTGAGCATCATATGAAAATCTAACACTACATGATTTAGTTTACGACCATGATTATCGTTATGCTTTGAAGACTTAAATGTTATTTCATAGACCAATAGCCAAAGGAAAAGAATAAGATTTAGGATACAAAATTTAACTACGAATATGAATGCTTGTTCCCAGGTAACAAGATATTGGAACTTTACACCAACTCTAGATAGCTCAAAAGCCAAAAGAAAGCACTACAAAATCTATAAGCCCAATATTCTCTTCTTCAGACCAATATTGCACAAAAATTAAAAATTCTTGTGCCATAGCAAGCTACACAACATTGTAATCAACAAAATTTACCAAGTAACAGAGAATTGACTTGAAAACTAGTTTTCCATGATGAAACATGCATGTTTACACAATGTCAAAACTGCTTGTTTAAGAAAAATACCATAAATTATGATAATGATATTTTTGCCATTAAAGAGACTCTCCCGAAGTCCAATTGGTTGTTACTTGCAACTCTTTTAGCTTCTTAATAATATCTTTCTAGTGGGATCTACCAATTTAGTATTTGTAATTGTTAGAATAAATTTTTAATATCATAATTTGTGATAATTAAAAAAAACTTCTTAACACAAGCATATGTGCAGTTATCTAGCACTAACTCTGATATCATTTCTAGTCATATTAACTAAAAGACCCCCTGACTTTTAATAATGATTGCCTAAAAAAATCTAACTTAGGTTCACAGAGTAGGGTCAAAAAAATTAGAATTAAGTTGGTAATAAGTCTATGGTGGTGTTTGTCGAAACTTATTTCAATTAGTTTTTTTCATTTTTAGTAAAAAGAAATTCAACTTTAGTCTACACTTTTTCACCTTTTAGATTCCTATCGTTAGGAGGAATCAAAAAAAGGTAAAAAATCAAGATAAAAAATAGGAAAAGTTTAAAAAAAAAAGACAAAAATAAACTGTTAGTGAGCCAAAATACAACTTATTTTGTCTCTGGCGAACTTTGTCCAACATTAGTAAACAATGAACATGACATATTTATCTAAACAATTGAAGCTTTATTGTTTAATCTTTTCTTTAATGTAGTTGGGATGAATATGTGGTCAGTGTAGTTAGTATTGCTTCTTGCAAGCTTCAGTCAATCGATGCGTTATCCATGTGTAGTTGCCTTTGTATCATTAGCATGCCCATCCCTGTGGAAAATGTTTCATGCTGACACGTAAGGTGGTTTGTAGTTGGTAAAAAAACAAAAAAACAAGATAACTTGGGAAGCTGGTTGGTTAGTGGCTGGACATCTTGGCTCATCTGGCATTACTCTGGCCTGGGCAATCCCGGTTAATTTGTCCTGCCCTATATGCACCCATTGGACATCATATTTCAATCTTCGCATAAAGTTATGATTATTGGAAGGCTGGTCCATGTGTTGTAAGGGTTGGAGTGGACTTTAGGCTGTTAGCAAGTTTGGATCTTTAAATATTTGAGTTTGTGAGAAAAAACACCAGAAACATTTGATTGGTGACTGGTATCATGTGCTGGAAGGAGGGGCAAGGTTTGAGGGACTTCAATCTAGAATTAGATACAGAAAAATCTAGAATTAGCAAAGATTAGGAATACTTTTTAAAAATCCTGATTTGTTAGAGATTCATATCATGCATCCAACCTCTCTTCACAATCTAGAGCACCGTTTACTGTAAATTCAGGCATTCAATCACATTGTATTATGAAGTGCAACAAATAAAATGCAAAGCCCACAGCAAACCTCTGGAAAAGAATATTTGAGGTAGAGATGGTGGTGCATATAATATACAATGAGCAAGAGATGGATTTTCCATTCTAACCATAGATCAATCAAGTTAATTCATAGACGAAAACCAAAAATACAAGAAAAGGCAATAGAAAAAGAAACACAAATCAAAAGTAGGTATAGTAAGTAGTATGCTTAATTCGTTATACACCATACTAACATTTCTTATTCCACTGATCTGGAATGCAACATCACATAAATTGTATAAAATGATTGAACAACTATGGGTATAGATATAGATATATAGATATCATTGTTTATTTCTTTTTCTTTTTTTAAAGGGCAATGGTGATGGGCTACAAAATGAGAGTGTGGCTCTTCCCTGCCCTTTACCCCCATTGGGAATAGAAGTGGGATTCGATTCAAGCCTTCAATAATCAATAAAACCACCAATACAGCAACTTCTGCTATTGTTGATGCAAGGAACAATATGTTGGCAGCAACCGTAACATAAATGTAGTAGCATAGAAATTGACCTTTGAATTTCATTCTGAAGCTGACCAGCAGTCATCTGTATTTGATAAAAAAAAAATTAACCTGAAAGAAACAAGCTTGATGGAGAATCAAACAGAAAATCATATGGAATACCTATGTTAACGAAATCGTAACCCAAATTGGCCAAACCAGTTGTGAAGAGCGCATCAGCTGTCCAAAAAAGAACATTAGTTAGTAATTGTGACATTTGAGTTTAGAGAACAGGATAAATTAAAAAGCGTATGTTTGGTTTGAGTGTATCATGAAAACTTTTTTTCAAGGAAAAAGGTATGTTTATGCAGGCACATAAAAAAAGAAAATTGCATGTTTATATTCATCTAATTGCTCTTTTGCACATACATGCATTAAGCCAGTCGGGTGGCATACATTTGAATAACCAGAAAAAAGTAAGTAAAAGGAAATCAAAATTTTAATGCATGTAAAATCTGCATGGGAGTCTGAAATGGCACACAAAGAAATGGAGATTCAAACAAACAGTGAAACTTTTTGTAGCATATGTTTATTCTGGAGCCAATTTTGATGCTTCAGGCTTTTTGAAGTGACAAATTCTTACCAGATGTCTACACAGCCATGGACCAACTCTGGCAATAACCATTTTTAGTAAGATAGAAAAATTCGAAGCATCAAATTACTGTTTCTTAAATTCCCAACAAAAATATTTTTAAAAAAAATCAAACAAACCCGTTAATGTTTGTCTGTTCTATGCAAATAGGATTGTGATGTCGTTTGGGTGAGTTTTGTTTGCTGCTTCAATATTGGTAAGAGTGAATGCAATTTCTACAACACTGTAAAGACATAGCATCTAATTTTGATATATAGATTGGACATTATTGGTTTAGTTATGATCCAATTATATTAGAAAGTGCTTGTAAGTTCAGTGAGATCATGGGAATTATGCTTACCAACTCAAATGAATTGGCCTTCTCAATAATTTATTAACTTTATGCTCTTAACAAAGATTTTAAAATTAATTTTATTAAACTTTAATTCTGATAAATATGATTTGTTAATCGCAAGTTGTGCTTTGCATGCCATGTTCTTTTGACTATCTTTTATTTTGTTATGCAGATTGGTGGTTATGATTAAAATTGGATGAGTTTTGGTTGAGAATCAAATTTGGTTGGAAATGCCTTTAACCACGGGTTATCCCCTAGCATACAATAATAGGTAACTCACATCATAAATTAATTCGATAATTCCATAAGAGAGCAAGACTTGTATATCATCAGTATATGCAACTATAGAAGTGAAAACAAAATCTTTGAACATAACAAGGCATGAAATGAATCTCTACTGCTTATCAAACAAAAGTGAAACTTCTAAACTTGAAAACAAAATTTGCATTATGTCACTGTATTCATTAAGTTAACATGTAGATGAAGCAATGTCCTTGCCATCATATCCATCTCATTGAACTACCTAGTTTGTTATTTCTTAATACTAGTGTACTTGATGCCATAACAATTACATTTAATGATTAACAAATAAATATCATCAAGGAAAAGTTTGAAGCCAAGCCTTTATTCATAATGAAACCACCATAATGGGATTCATGCTGTATGCATCACGTAATGAAAGGATACCATTAAAAGCGATTAAAACATAATTTATAAGGATATCGTATAGAGTAAGAAAATTATTTAAAACATAGCATTATCAATTGTGAAACATGACTTGATTGTTCTTATCAAAATATTCATTCTTCACATTTCATTTATTTCAACCAATTCATGAATAAGACAACAAGACTAATCATCAAGTATTTAAACATTTTCTCCGTATAAATAGTATTCTTGCTTATTTTGTTGATCCATAAAAAAGAAGAAAACAGTTTGGGAATATTGAATATGGAAGTATAGATGTATATTAAATTGTAAAGAAATAAGATTTGACGGAAAAGAAAAATGGGACAAAAGAGACAATATGAAGAAAGATACATTTAACAGAGATTGTAGATGGTAGAATGGGTTAAAATTTACCCTCAAACTCTCAATGAAACAAGCAAGAATTAAGAGGAAAAGGGAGAACAAACACCGATAAATAGGAATCAAAAGGGGAATTTTATTAACTAAAATTACTATCAAACCATCCTATTTGTTTTTAACTAAAATTACTATAAGACCTTAACTTGAAAAAGTCAATCCTCCTCACAAAAAAAAGAAAGCCGTGTCAATATCCCAAACATTACAATTTGAAAGCAATATTTCAATTTCTATGTTAGACATTTGTAACACTACAACTTAAAAAGCTACAAATTTATAGTCCATTTGTAAATGTTATGATATTTACCGTGAACTTACATAATATCCCGTTATCAAACACCTCTTTTATTTGTCTTATTAATTATTCACTTTCAAATTGAAATAAAATAAATCTAGTTACTATAAAACAGAAGCTACACTAGCACTAGAGACGTACTCCCAACGTAAAAAACAAACACGTTATAAGCACAGCCCAATAAGCTGCATCAAAGTGATTTATTGAATGGAAAATGCTTGATTCGATAAACATGATGATCCTTAACAAGCAATGCAAAACTTGATTTATTATTTATTTACTTTTTAGGTGGGAGCTTTGGCAAGGGTTAATGCCGATGCGCATACAATGATCCCACCATATATTTGGAATTATTCAGTTAGATATGTTGAGATTATCAGCAGTTTGGAGAGATGACAACTGCTATTTTCTCACAGTATTGTTGTGCCCGTTAAGTCGGATAAACATCTTTCCCTGAAAAAGTAGGGAAAGGTTGCCTACTTACTACCATAGGTTTCAAAATCGTGATATGGACTGTAGGATTGTATGATCCATTTCCCTTAAATTGATGTAGATCTTATGATCTTAAAGCTCATTCGCTTTCAAATTATCCTTTTAGTAGAATCTTATAATCCTCCTAAGTTCTACCAACAATATGATATTCGATTCCATTTTATGATCTCATCTCATCCAATGGAACTCCAAAATGGTCCGCTGTAGGGTTCTAAATTGATAACCTTTCCTACTCTCTCCTCTACACTATGCCTTAAGTTTGGAGCCTTGAGCAACATGTAATATTTTTCTTTTTCTTTTTGTTGAGCAAACTAAAAGCATGGTTGTCAAAATCGCAATCCGCATCATAGGGTTGTACGATCCTACGACTTAATTTTGCAATTTCAATCCAAATCGTATAATGAATTGCGTTCTGAGCAAGATCATAGATGATATCGTTCGAGATTATAGGATCGAGAGTAGGATCATGATTAGGATTGTCAATGTTTTATTCAACACTTGAATTCTATTTTCTTGTATATTACTTCAGTATTGATCAATTTGTGAATGTGTATAGGATGCATCTTGTTTTTCACGATAGTTTAACTTTATTTTTGTATAATTGAAGCTTATTCTCAATGAATTTTACAAAGTTATTAGACTTATTAATGTTTTGAATAGGATCTTACGATGTTACGATCCAATCCTACGATTCGATCTGATAGGACCCAAAACGATTGCCAACAGTATTCGTTGAAGACAAGGACTTGAAGTATATGGTGGACTTGTTAGACCCATCTCCTAATTTCTAGGACCCTTCTTAAAATATGTGTGCATGGGGCCTATGTTACAAAAAGTGATTAAATACCATCGGAGTATCATGCGGCATTTTCTACGTGGTACTCTTGACAAATAATAAGTCGCGATGCACACTAAGTTGGTTCTCCTTGTTTTCTACCTACTTAACAAAGGTGAGCCCACAATGTTCTATGCGGATTATTTTTTGCTACAGGATTTGATGGGCGCGCTATGTAACCAATGTCATATGGAACCGGGACTATCGAATAATTAATCCTAAATTACACCCTAAATTAATGCAGTCTGCCCATGACATAGCTATTTAGGTGATTGGTTAATTCACCTAGTCAATCCATCCAATGGTACTAACTCTTTTAAATTACAGATTGAGTGGTCCACAACTCTAGTTATGTGCTTTAGATATGTCTCTTCAACGTCATCTTGGTCCGTTCCACTCAATATGTAACTGTACATATGGCTACTAGATTAACACAGACATTGGTTTATCAATTTATTTTAATGTGAGGCGATCATTTACAACATCAAGCCTTGCTTATAATGAACCCAGACTCCTTTTGGCTTTGAAGCAAAACAAAGAGCACTCATCTCCAAAGACTAATAATGTTCCTCCAGTTAATATGCTTGAAGTTAATTCTAAGTTGAAGCAACTAGTCAAAATCGATCAGTTGAAAGATGCTTGCCAAACGTTTGATAAGTTGTCTTACAGAGAAGTTGTCTCATGGACCACAATGATTTCTGGCTATGTCAATGCCCTTGATTCCTCCGAAGTATTATGTTTGTTGTAAAAAATGTGAGTTGAGCCTAATCTTGGAATGGATCCCTTCGCGCTTAGTGTTGCACTAAAGGCTTCTGGACTCAACTTGAATGTGAAACATGGAGAATTATTACATGGGTATTTTGTATAAATTGGTTTTGTTTACTCTGTTTTCGTGGGTTGTGCACTTCTAGATATGTATGCAAAAATCGACAGAATTTGGGAGGGGTGCAGAGTCTTTGATGAAATGCCTCTTAGAAATGTAGTTTCGTGGACTACCATTATAACGGGGCTTGTGCGTGCTGGGTATACGAACGAAGGGTTGAGATACTTTTCTGAGACGTGGGTAGCAGGTGAGGAGTTTAACTCATACACATTTGCTATTGCATTGAAGGCGTGTGCTGATACAGGTGCATTTAATTATAGGAGGGAAATTCACACCCAAGCAACGAAGAAAGGCGTTGATGTGAGCTCATTTGTGGCTAATACTCTTGGTACGATGTAAAACAAGTGCGGGAAATTAGAATATGGCTTGTGTTTGTTTGGAAGAATGAGGACAAGAGATGTGGTTTCGTGGACTACAATGATAACAACTTCCCTTCAGATGGGTCAAGAGAATCATTAAAACTATTTACGAGTATGCCTTGAAGACGTCATACGTGTTAGTTATGAGTAATACAATATGATTAATTGATTTATTGAATCCATTATAGACTTTGAAGTTTATTGAGTTTTGTTGTATGGTGATCGTACGTTGCAGTATTGCGATGAGGTGTTGATGCTCTAAAACCAAGGATTCATGGACTTAAGTGAGACACCATCCCCTCCTGCAGTCTAGCATTGCAAACTAATCTACAATTGAGACACAATTTCATGTTAATTGATCATATGGAAGACAAAGGAATCGTGGTAATTGGTTTATTCCAAAGAATATTTTGCACTTCTTCAAAACCAAGCTATATGGGCATGCACTTTGTCAAATCTGGAGACTGATTATTCATTCTTCCTGTTCTGTTGGCAAGTAAACTACGTTGAAACTTGATTTTCAAATTTATGCTTCGGCTTTCTCATATAAGAATGTTTGTTTTATGAAATATAAGCTTTATTTTGTTCGTTATTTAAATCGGTTGTGATGGGAACGATCAATTCCAGTGTTTGGGATTTCTTAACCTATGTGTTTGGGAAGACATGTGATGGACAAAAGGTTTTAAATGAGCTTTGAGTGGTAACGATGGACTTTATTTTTTACGTGAAGTTTTTAGGAGAGGACTAGTTATGAATCCTATAGTTCTACCTCAAGTTTAATTGGAGGTCTCACCATGGAAATTAACCCAATTATATTTCTCTATTTCTAGATAGGTGGATTTTTTATCTCTCTCTCTCTCTCTCTGTTAATGGAGTTGTGACTTGTGAGTGCAATGGAAATGCTTATCTCATTCCTCTCTCCAATGTATGCTTGCATAATTTATAGCTACTACTATGCAAGGAACACAATAAAAGTATGGACCAAATATTCTTAGAATCTTTGGGTGCAACCGTTGCAAATTATAAACATACTCTCTAGTTAAAGCATTTTATAAAACATGTATTAGACGTAGAAACTTGTATACACAAAAGAGATCAAATAAAATGTATTTGTAAGTAGGGTTTTAGTTCAATACATCACATAGAAAGAAGAAAACAAAACTAAAATTACTATTGCTGATATGAGGTAGCGACCTAAGTTCGTTCTTCCCTTGTTCGTCAAATTATGGAGAGATAAACTGGTGCGCATTAAAGGAATACAATTTTATATTTTGTATAGCTTAGTTAGAAGTTTTAGTGGCCTCACACACTAATCAATTAACGTTGAGGGCGTAGTTAGAGTTACAGCAGAACACCATATAATAAAGACTAAAAATAAAATAAGTTATATCAATCAATAAATCACGTATGCAGTTGTTGGGAGGTATTATAATTTAATGTAGTGCATAATATAGAAAGGTAGATTGATTAATAAAAATTTAACACTTCCACTAGCAAGTGAATAGAGGTTACTCGCGCTTTGGCAATTGCTTAGCATCATAATACAGTTAGTGGGATAAAAAGACAGCATATGACTTTTCCCTATGCAACACAACTTTCAATGGGATATGCAAAGGTCCATTTACAACTCTATTATTACCAATGCTGCTAGCATTTATTTTTTAAGCCAACCATGCTGATTAATATTTATTTTTTCAAACTTAGAATATAGTTGCATTATCACTTACTTTGTTAACATAGTTAAGATTAAATGGTAATCATGAAAACTTAATCAACACGTTAGGCTATAATATAGTGAGTTAAATGTATTGTGCAATACATAAATTACAAAAAAAGTTATTAAATAAAAGATTCATCAACTCCAATCAACTCAACAGCTTAAATAAACTCAAAAGAGAACAATATATATATTCTGTTTACCAATTAAGCCCAAATTAAAAAATCATGAAAGATATAAATATTAATAAATCCTAATGCACATCATTTACACACATATATATATATCATGTGATAATATCAACTAATAAGTGTGTCCTTAAATAATAGAGAGAGAGATAGAGAGAGACATGCCTTGTCGGAGAGAGGTTCACACCGGAAAAGCTGAGCAGCGGACGGCGTAACCATGACGAGTCTGGTGGGAGAGAACACAAGAGAGGAAGGCAGAGAGCGCGAGAGAGGGAGAGACAGATCGTGAGAGAGAGATGAAACACAGAGAGCGAGAGAGAGAACAAAGAGTAGGAGAGAGATGAGACACAGGGCGAGAGAGTAAGAGGGAACGAACAGAGAGCGGGAGAGAGAAGACAGAGCGAGAGGGAGAGAGTACTTAGAGAACGGGAGAGAGAACACAGAGCACAGAGAGCGGGAGAGCGGGAGAGAGAAGACAGAGCGAGAGGGAGAGAGTACTCAGAGAGCGGGAGAGAAAACACAGAGCACAGAGAGCGGGAGAGGAAGCGAAAAGGGCAAAGAAACGTTGTAATCAAACATCAAATTTGGAGGGCTCAGATTACATCGTGGGGGAGAGGATACGCTGGCTGTACATATTAGCTTGGACGGCTGAGATTGGTTGGGGATTAAAATTTACCATCGAACGGCTGATAACAGTTTGGAGCTTCATGCCCCAAAACCGCCGTTGGGTATGGCAGCACGACCCCTGTACTCCACTACTCCCCGTCCGCTCCCCGTCCCCGTATACTACTCTCTTTCTCTATCTCTCTCCCTCTCTCTCTCATTCTTGATCAGAGATCATCATCTAAACCAGTGTTCGCGCTTCAACGACGCACCTTCTCTACGATCATTGCTTCATCGTCGTCAAGAAGAGCATTTTTCATAAATTCGACGACTGATCGACTCTCCAATTTACTTGTTCTTGTTTGATTTGTCTAGCCCTAGGTAACCCCAACTGGCTCTCCAACCCTCCAACTCTTACAAAAACTTCATCACCTGCAACCATACTACACTCACACACAGACAGAAACATGCATATAACGCATTTTACAGGTTGGATCAACCTTGCCTCATCTGGTATTTATCTATAGTTAGTTGCATATAATACTCTCTCTCACACTAGAATTTTATCGTTCTCATAATCTGCACACTCGGTCGTGGTTTTGTTAGAGTTATATTGATTCACTAATATAAGGAAATGTCAGTCTTTCTTGAAATTTTGCGATGTATTCTATGCTGCGACGAATAGGAAGAAGAAACTCGGCGAAGAAACAGTATTCACCTTTACAATCGTAGCGAAATTATTGATTATGACACTTTTCGTAGCTCTGCTCCTACTTTTACCACTTACACTCGCCTGACAAGGCAATCCGATGCCCAGATCAATCATAGCCCAAGCCCTGCCCACTCATGGAAGTTGCCTCACTCTGTTCAAACCACCGACACCATTAGTGACAGGAATTCAATTGCAAATAAGCTGCCCGAGACTCTGACTGTTTCTTTTGCTAAACCCATGGCAACCATGGATTCAGGAATCCAACACAATAATTCATCACTTCTAATTAAGTCCCATGAAGGTATTGAGAAGCCAAAGAAATTGCCTCCCTCACCCTCCCCTACTCATATTTGTCAAAGTAAGACCATAAACTCAGGGACCAATAAAGCAACTGACCAAAGATTGCCACATACCTCGTTTTCATTTTCCTCTAAACCGTCTCCATCTTTGTCGAAGTTGCTTGCTGATGCTTCCTCTTCTTTAAAGCCCTTGCCATCATCCCCACCTCCGCCGTCAGTCTCATCGTTGTCTTCAGCCTCTTTTGGGACACCTCCATCATCCCCCAAGACCCTTCGACCTTCTGCTAAGCCAACTTTGTCTCTGGCTCCATCTAATTTGTCAAATCCACAAGCAAAAACCAATTACATTTGGGTTCAGAAGGCTATATCACCAATTTATGAAATTCCTGAGAATTTGAAAGATCTGTTCAAGAAAGATGTTGTGCCTGGAGTACTCAAAAAGCCCTTGTCGTTGTTAACATACAAGGATTACTTTGATGCTCTGCTTTATGCCGAGGATTTCTACATTGAGGTACTTGATGAATGATGCTTTTTGTTCTTCTACTTTATTTAATTTTACTATTGTGATTTAGAATGTAGGACAAGTATACACTGTCTCCATGTGTTATTGTTTTAAATTTGTGGCTCTACAGGTATCTATACTACAATTGGATGAGTTATGTTATCTTGTGGAGACATTTGATTTAAAATGATTTGGTTCTAGAAAGAAATTAAATCCCTATGTTTGTCCTGCTGGTGATTATACTCTTGAGGATGCAAGGAGATCCAATGATCTTGCATTGCATATCTTTGAGATGTGTAGTGCCTCTTTTGAGTAGTACGTCCCACTATTATTCATCGTATCTATTAGAAGATCCAATCTAACACCAAGCCTCCAATTAGATTATATTATAAAGACATATATGGAAACAGAAGGTAAATTATGATTTATTAGAGAAAATAAACTGAATCAAAACACAAAAAGGGTATATGAAAAGGACAATTCAATAAATTAAGTAGTGGAAAAAAGATGTATGCAAGCAAGCCTATCAAAGGAGAGGGTTGTGCTGGTTTGTTAACTAGGCTGGCTAAACTAAACTTTGGAAAATGATGGATTTTGATTGTTTTCTTGTGGAGAATGGAAAGTTTGGAATTCCTTCACATCGAGTGTGAAAAAATCTTCCAGCCAATGCAAAGTTTGTTATGGGAATAAAATAATAAGTATATCTGCAGGTATTTGTAGTTGCATTCTATTGAGTATGAACCTTTGAGATTTTGCCACCAATATTGACTTGCCCTAATAAATGAATGTTGGACATTCAAACTCATGAAAGTGAATCCTTAAGATAAGGGCTGTAATTCCGATGATTATTGGAGGAGAACAAGATACCGGGCTCATGCCCAATCCATACCCAACACAACTTATTGGGTTAGGGCCACACAAGTAAAGCAGACCACGATAGATCGAGACTGGCCCAACGACCCTTGCTCCTGGCTTTACCTGCTCTTATCCATTGACGGCACTTCTTCAGCTAATGATTTAGGGAACCTGAAGATGAGCCTGGATGAATTGGAGGAAATGCCCGAAGAACCTCTTCGGCCTATGACCAAACTCTTTTGACTTAGTCACTGCTCGGCCACTATCCAGTCCAGAGTTTCAGGAGCTCAACTCCTATCCTCGAACTAATTGGGCAATAAAGGAAGAATCCCTAAGATTGGGGATCTTGGCTCCCTAAAAATAGAAAAGCCATGATGATGATGAAAGATCCTTGATTTCGAGAAAACATAGAGATTTTGAACTCGACCAAGATAAGGAATGAGAATAGAAAAGCGTCTATAAAAGAAAACACCCCCCAAACTGACTTGGACATCGAAGTGCTTTTCAGTCAATCCTTGGACGGAGAACGTTAATAAAGTTCTTGCCTTGTAGGATAAAGGAGGAAGTTGAGAAAGGGGATAATAGTTCAACGACTCTAGTGAGGAGTTCGGTTCTACCCGAATGCTATCTGGGGTTAAAGAAGTGGTCAAGAAGTTGACTTTGATTGTACCAATTTTTTAACGCGCACAATTTGGCGTCGTCTCTAGCAACAAAGAACCCTTGATAGCTACAATGTGCCAAACACCCTCGAGAGTCCCGAGAAGTCACAATGGGTGGCAGGATACGCCACGAGGCTCTGTTCCCTCGCTAGAGGCCTAGCCAAGGGCAGCCAGGCCCCTCGAGAGATATGAAGATTCAGGTCTCAAGCTTCGCAGCAGGGAAGACAGCTGCGATACTCCACCTACAAGTCTAGCAAGGGGAATCCCTATCGTCGTGATCGGGAAAGAATGGAGGAAAGACTTTCCACGCTGAGACAGAATCATGGATGACCTGAAAGAAAGGATGCAACATTGAGATAGGGAGATTAATGAACTCCGAAAACAGATTGTGGAGTTCAATGGACAGAAGGGATCCTGAGCAAGGTAACGCGATGGGCTAGAACGAGAAAGGAGCCTAAAAAACATTGGAGCCCTAGAATCTTATAGTTACAATCACCCCAGAGACGATGGGTAGGACTTATCGATCCTGAACCAAGGGAAAGCTAGGAAAGCATTAGACATGAAAAGGATCCCGAAGAACCAAGTAGTTAGATCATTCACCAGCACGGGGTAGCAGTCGGCCAAGATCTTCGGGTCTGGTTAGAAAAAAGGATGGATGCTAGGATCCTCCAAGCTGTGGGCCGAACAACGCAGGATGCGGCGGCAAGGGCCCTAGAATAGATTTTAGTCTCTCACTTGGCCGAAGAGATAAAAAACGTTGACCCACCTCACAAGTTCTTCTCACTAAAATTCGAGATGTACGATGGGAAGTCAGCCCCAGTGAGCCATATACATTATAAGCAGGCTATGACGCTCTGGAGTGGTAATGGCACACTTCTTATGAGTTGGTTCCACAAGTTGCTCCTCACTTAGTGGTTAGTTGGAAGCAGCTAGCCGAAGCTTTCACAACCAAGTTTATTACCAATAGCTGACATCCGAAAGGTATCGACATGTCATTACAAAAGGATGAGGTTGAGACTATTTGGGAATACGCCAAGTACTACTGGGAAGTATACAACAAGATTGATGACTGCAGCGAGCAACTAATTGTGGCGTCACTCAAGCTCAGTCTGCTACCACAGAGCAAGTTAAGGCGGTCCTTGACCAAAATATGGTGCTGAGTATGTATGAGCTAATGGTGAAGATTGAGCAGCATGTCAAGTTTGAAGAGGACATAAGCCAAGCTGAACAGAGCGTGGCTTCAACGAAGCATCCGGAGAGAAAAGAACAAGACCGGCAGGAGTCTGGGCTAAAGAAAGAGACCCGAGGACAAAAGGAGTTGAAAGTTTATCGAGCACTATAGATAGTGTTCGAAGAGCCCCTGTACAAGCTCTTAAACTACATTAAAGACAAACCCTACTTCCAATGGTCGCCCAAGCTACTGGGGACCCGAATAGGAGAAATCCGAATAAAAAGTGGCTATATCAGCAAGATCACGGGCACCTTAAAGAGGATTGTCGAACATTCAAAAAGCATCTAGAGAAGCTAGTGTAGACAGGGCATCTTTCAGAGTATATCGACCAAGAGAAGGTGGTTCTCCGAGAACGACAGTGTGTTTGGGAAAAGGAAGCTGAGCAAAACGAAGCACCCTTGGGCATAATAAGGGTTATTCACGGGACGATAGAGCCAATAACTGAAGCAACAGTTTGGCATCAAGTAAGGGCTCTTGCACATGTCCGGGAGGTAGAAGATGGGAAGCACTAACGAATTGATTAGAATACTAGTAAGACTACTTGGGACGGAGTCACTTTTTCCAAAGAGGACCTCATGGGCATACAACATCCACACAATGACGCTCTTGTATTGACTCTACGGATAGCCGGATACGACGAGATGAGAATTTTGGTAGATCAAGGGAGTTCAGTTGACATCATGTGCTATAGTCTTTTCAAAAAGTTTGAATTGCCAAAATCTTCACTGCGAAAATGCTCTATCCCCTTGATCGGCATTGGCGCAGATCCAGGCAGCTCCTGCTAAGGTAGAGACCGAATTCTTAGTGGTGGATCAACCTTTGTCATACAATACGATAATTGGAAGGACTTGGATTCATAGCCTCAGAGCTGTCCCCTCAACATTTTATCAATTCCTTAATTTTCAGATGGGGAAAGAGGTAATCGAATTAAAAGGGGATCAGCAGGTAGCCAGGTAGTGTTTTATGATCACAGTGAGGGGAAAGAATTGCCCCTGAGGTGAATGTAGTCGAGATAAAAGAAGGGTCTTCCATAGATGATTATAGCCGAAGAGCGAAAGATAAGGTGGTAGAGGATCTGAAGAAAGTTTGAATTAGTGAAAATGATGAAGAAAGGTATTTCTTGCTCAAAACTAAATTAACTGAACAAGAAACGGAGCTTTCGCAGCTCTTGATGAAGAATAAAGAGGTATTTGATTGGACGCCATATGAGATGCCAAGGGTTGATCCCGGGATAATCAATCATCGATAAAATGTGGATCCAAACAGGAAGCCAGTGGTGCAGAAGCCAAGGAAAACAACCGTTCACCCTACAGCGGCAGTTACCGAGGAGGTTGAGCAGTTGATGGAGGCTGTGACTATTAAAGAGGTATATTATTCGAGGTGGTTGGCTAACACCGTGGTGGTGAAGAAGAAAGGTAGCGAATGACAAGTCTGTGTGGACTTTATGGACTTAAGTAGAGTGTGTCCAAAGGATTGCTTTCCATTACCACGAATAGAACAGCTCGTGGATTCCACAACCGGCCATAAGAGGATGAGTTTCCTCAATGCCTACCGAGGGTATCATTGGATAGCCATGTATCCCTTAGACATGGAGAAAATCGCGTTCGTCACTCCTCAGGGAATATATTGCTATCGGGTTATGCCTTTTGCCTTAAAAAATGCAGGAGCCACCTACCAAAGGTTGGCCACTAAAATGTTCGGAAAGCTTATTGGAAACTCGATGGAGGTCTACATAGATAGTATGGTGGTGAAAAGAAAGCAGCCAAATAGTCATCTCGACGACTTACAGAAGACCTTTGACATACCCAAGGCTCAAGGCTTATAAATTAAGACTTAATGCTTCCAAGTGTGCATTCGATGCGAGTTTGGGAAAGTTTCTTGGGTTCTTGGTAACCCACCAAGGAATAGAAGTTAATCCTGAGAAAATCGATGCCATCCAGAACATTCAAATCCCTCGAAATGTGAAGGAAGTCCAATAGCTCCTTGGGATGGCAACAACTCTCAATCGCTTTATAAGTCGAGCATCAGATTGGTATCTGTCACGACCCAAACCCAAAGAGAAGGCCGTAACTGGCCAGTGAGATAAAACCCACCAAAGGCCTCATCATTATTATTTCTAGAATAAAAAATTGATTATTATTTGCACAATTTAATTATTCTCTTTTCTTATTTACTTATTTTAAATTGAATTGAACATGGCGAGAAGAGAAAATATATTATGCAAAAGATTTTATGATAATATTCCATGACAGATCCTCAGAGTTCTATAGCGAGTTCTTATACAAATAGCGTTGACAAACTTGTTGAACTAATCATAACAAAGCATTAGAATACAGTACAGAGTCAACAAAAAAGAAACATAAACTATAAAGACACATTCTTCCATTTTTAACACAGTCTTTTTACTTGTAATCATGAGATTCGCTTGAAAAAAAAATGTCATTAGCATTGCTAGGGTGAGAATACAGATATCTGAATTACTTTAAATTTTCATTTGGGAAGATAATGTTCAACGATTCCTGCCACAGAAGTTAGGGAGTGACCCTACATTTCATTTGAAATGATCAATCCACAGTCACCTAGCTTGTAACCCCGCCCTTATTTCATACTCACTGGTACCTTTAACATTCCCCAGTGACCGGGACTCCGTTCAAATCATTATCCATCCATACCTTACAGAATTCAATTCTTTTAATAGATATTTTCATAAACAAGGACTATTCTCCTTTTTGCAACCATTTATCTTGTCACAAAGATATTTGAATCATAAAGTAATTAAACGAAAACATAATTAACTCAGATATCAGATGACTTACTAGTTCTGTAGGATTTATTTAATCTCAATTGTCTCCGGACACCAAATCTAATAAATACGTGAAAAGACATTTAAATCATAAAGCAATTAAACGAAAACATAATTAACTCAAATATCATATGACTCACCAGTTCTGTAAGATTTATTTAATTTCAATTGTCTCGGGACACCTAATCTAATAAACATGTTAAAACAATTGTTAAATGAAATTCTATGTTTTAATTTAGTTTATTCTATTATCGGATTTTATTTTGATTGTTCGATATTAAAAATTTTAATGTAGAGCTTGTTTAGGCGTTTACCCATCCGAATATTTTTTGACTCAAATCATAGATATAATCTTAGGATCTTGGAAGTTTTAGTCAAGTGGCTCTTTTGCCTTCCTCTTTCCCTTTAAAAGGGTAGATTAAAGTGTCTTAAAAGATCTTCATATTGAAGATACGTTTCTCGTATCTGTTCTAATAGTTTATTTCGATCGTCTATTCCTAACTGAGGATCCTTAAACAAATGTCTCAAATAATTTATAATTTTAACGATATTATCATACTCGTCCTTATTATCGATTTTAGATTGAAGTACCATGATATCTTCAGTACCATAATATAACCTCGGGATTGCATTATCACGAGGTGATTCGTTCCATCTTTTTTCTTAATAGTTATTGAGTCTAATTTGTTTATTAGACTTTCCAATTGTTGTTTGGTTTCAACCTTTAAATTGATGTTTTCTATATTTCCAAAATTACATATTTTGGATTCTATTGACTCGAGTCTGGTTTTTAAGTAATTTTGATTATGATTTTGATTTTTTTTCAATTTTTGAAAACTAAGAACACAATAGATCAATAATATTATTTAAACTAGCACACATTAGAAGTAGAAACAGAATTTTATTCAAATGTAGGGCATGATCATAGTTATTTGAAATATATTCAGATACAGATCCAATACAGAATACTTATTTTGAATTAAGTGCCATTACAGATTGTTATTGGTACTTAAAACCATCTTAGTTTTGTTTGGTGCCCGAAACCTTCTCGTGTGATAGACGAACTAAAGACGCTTGTAAAATGCTTAACAAGGTTCACTATCAAAGGATATATGGGCTTTGACAAACACAAAGCATATAGGTTTTATAACAACTGTAAATGAAGCAAATAACGTTCGAAGAGAGATGGAGAAAAGTACATAATATATTAAGTTACAAAGTTTACAAACTTGGTCTTGCTCTTGAGCTCTTCACCAAGTTGAAAGATTTTTCTTATACTAGTACTATTTTTACACATAGGCTCTGATACCAATTACAATGACAATTGCAGAAGGGAGGAAGTTTACTAGAGAATTCTGATAGAATTTACAATGCTCAAAATAATATACTATCACTCAATTTATACACACTTCCAAGCCTTGGATTTCAAATACAAAATTTGAAGTCCGAAAATGATGACGTTAGGTCTTCTGTGCAAATATTCGGCTTATCTAATATGCTTCGGATTGAAAATTATCTCTGATTGATAGGCATCTTCTTTATATCTTGTCAAAGCTGTTTTATGGCATATCAAGAATCTGGCATCTTCTTTATGTCTTGTCAAAGCTGTTTTATGGCATATCAAGAATCTCTTTATTAGAGGTTCCTAAGTACCAGTGCCTCCCTTTTTTCATAATGGCTTCATTTGGAAGTAGAGCTTCTCAACTTCCATAGATTTCCAAACATGGCATGTGGCCTGTGTGTAATTTATCACCATAAATAACTACTATGATCTGTTTGCAACTGTACCAATTTAATTTTGGAACTTGGAATATGCATCTGATATCTTTGAGAGCAAACATTCAATCAACTTCGAAGAAAAACTTTCGTGCCATGGTTGTGCAGATTGGTTAGTTGGGCAAATTAATGCCATCTCTGTTGCGATTATGTTCGTGTCTTATAGAGCATAATTGCTTGATGAGTACTTGGTGAAATGACACTTTTTAATGTCTCTTTTCGAAAATGATTTTTCTTTCTTCTCTCTCTGTCTCTAGGAAAAGGGGGGAGGGTAAGGTGTTGCATCCTCTAAATATTATAGTAATTTATATCGTTTGTTTTCTCATTTGTACTTGTACACTGAGGAGGATGCAGCACTGTTAGTACATATGTAATTATATGCCTTTTGGAATATGCTTTGGTTAGTAATGCTTTACTGGAACAGAAATGGAATGGGTTTGAAATGAAGAATGTGACTTTGGAGTTGCATGAAGCAGCAATATATAATAGGAAAGTCAAATACAACAACTGGAATGTGAATGACGAGAAAGATGATAAAGTTTTTGTGGCATTTGAGATCGACTCTGTACCCGAGAGACGGCCATTCCTTTTATCTAGGGACTTTGTTTCTGTACGGCTTTCCGGAAGGAATACCGAGCCTTTCCAGGTTTTCCTTTTGCATGTTCTGCACTAGAAGGTATCTTTTGCAATCAATACTACCAGAACACAATTGTTTTACATTTTCATATTTATGATTAGCTTGCAGAAGGTGTATGCATCGATCAATTGTCCTGTTCGCCTTAAGATACAACCGCGCAACGATTACATGACCTGATTTACCCTAATTGATCTTTTGACTTCTCACTTGATGCAAAATGAAGGGCTTCGGATATGAGGAATGTTTGTTGCTCGCATATAAACTGCAGTTCATGAGCCATAAATCAAGACAGTTCACAGTACTCACAGTCAACCCCAGAACTTATCACGTGAAATCAATCCATTTTCCTTAAACCACATAGTCCAGTATCTCTGAGCACAATATGATGTGTATGCTAATAACTAGAGTCATTGTTGTATCTTAATAAATATACTTTTTTCCCACCAGTTTTTAATCCTCTATTTGGCATAGAATTATAACTAAAATTCTGTGTTTGGTTGATTTATATGAGCATTTTGAAAATACAATTTGAAAAAAAACAATGTTTTCCTTGAACTTCAATCCAAGTCCAACTTCTAGGACAACAAATAAAGTGTGCTGTGTTAAGAGATTTATCGCTCAACTTACAATATTTATACCAGTACTGTCAAATTATCGTATTTGAATCTGAGTCCTTTCTTTTCACTTTATTTTCATTGTTATAGTTCCATTCTTTGACATTTCTTGAAGTACTGAAACTTTAGAGGGGTTATTGTTATCTATTATGCAGTGGAGAAGTCATGTATCTGTTCAAACAAGAGTATTTATTTTTCAGCAGAAATTTATAGCGACTGCTATTTTATTGACATCAGAGATGCACAAACTAAAATATGGATTTCTCTTGCATTTCGGTTTAATTTAATTTTTTGTACAAATCAATAAAAATTTGTATGTTATTTCATAAGGTACACTTTGTGCTGAAAGATTGTATATTCATTCTTTTATTTTACATTTTTCTTATTCTCATTTAGCATGTATCTAAATCTCATTTACTCATTCCATACACTTTATGATCACACTGGAACAGGGTCTTATCTGTCGTGTGGTAAAGAGCAATCTTGTGTTAGTTGAATTTGGGGAAGATTTCCATTCTCAGCACTACTATGCATACAAATACGATGTTAAGTTCTCATTCAATAGTGTGTTTAAAACGGGCCCACCAAGCAATTGCAGCAGCATCCGATCCTTTATTCAGAAACTTCCTCTTCCCAGATTGCATACTTAAAAACAAACTTGTTGATGCACGAGTTCTATCTATCAAATTCAATCCAAAGCTTGACCAGGATCAAGTCTCTGCTGTATGTCAGATTTTGAGCCACCAAAGCACATCACCTTATCTTGTGGAGGGACCTATCTCTGTAAATAAATCTAAACAGTTATCAAGAACCAGATTGGTTGTACGTGAAGCAGTACTTCAAATTTATCGTACATCTCCATCGTGCCGGATTCTTTTATGTGCTCCTACAAATAGCACGTGTGATGTTATTACAAGAAGCTTGAAGGAGATACCAGAGCGTGATATGTTCCGAGCCAATGCTGCCTTCCGGGAGTTCGCCGGGTTCCTTTTGACATCCTCCCCACTTGTCTTTATAACCAGGAGTGCTTTTCTTGCCCTTCACTACAAGAGCTCCAGAAATTTAAGGTGATTATATCCACTTTCATGAGTAGTTTCCGGTAGCACAGTGAAGGTATAATGGCTGGACATTTTAGCCATATTTTCTTGGTGGATGCCTCGTCTGCCACAGAACCGGAATCTATGGTGGCTCTGGCTAATCTGGCAGCTGAAAGGACCATTGCAGTAATAAATGGTGCACCCCGGAATCATTCCTGTTGGATCCGTTCCAATATTGCGAGGCAGAATGGGTTGATGACTTCGTATTTTGAGAGACTCAGCAAAAGCAAGCTGTGGAAGAGTCCTGATTCCAAGGTTATCTCACAGCTGGAAGAATCGAGGCCAAAATATGATGAATCTTACAGCAGTATGCCCGACGAATGAAGGATTGATTAACACTCTTCACTTATATATTGTGCTTTTGTCTATTATCTTCAAGGTTTTTTCTTGTGTTGCATGCATGGAAAATGCCTAGTGTTTATCTGTAAATTAAATTTATCGTGTGCGGAGCTCCATGTTATTTGGTGTTTTTGTAAATTGGATTAAGTTTCAAGAGAACCGAATGGTACCGAATTGAATTGTTCTTAGTTTTTATTCCATTTGTAGCATATTATGTTATATATATATTAATTGTTATATTGTATCTATTCTCTATTTTTTTTTTGAAAAATTAATTTGAGGTCCCATTTATTGAACTTGTTTGGGAATAAGTCTTAACCATTTTTGGACTATTACATAATGTTTTATTTTTTAAATTTATGGTTATTCTTGACAAATATATCCCTATATTACTTATTATAAATAGATATGATATATGTATAATTTTGAATTCGTTATATCTTCCTAGTTTGATGTTAGAATTTTCTGTTTTGACATGATTCATTCATATATTTCAAGATTTTTGACATTTCCATTTTAGAGTGAAATAATTCGTTCTTATTTTTGATATTTTTTGAGATTTTCATGTTGGGATGATCTATTTATGTTTTTTTTTTTCGATATTTACATACATTTACATACATTCGCATTGTATTTTTAGTAGTAGAAAACTTTCATAGATTTCCTTTTTTTTTTTTATGCTAAATGGTATAATCTTTAAATATATAAGACATTCTATTGATTACACAACATGAGAAGATGAATTTTATTATTTATAAAAAAAACAAAACTAAAAATCAAAGACTGTATTTGTGAATAATTTATAGCTATTAATTTTTATAAATACCTCATTTGAAGTATTGACTTATTTATTTTATTTTTATTAAATATTTTTATGATTTAGGCATAATATTATTATTTTTTTATTTTTTTCATCTTGATGATTCAAAATAAACTTTGAAGGTTAGGCTAAAATAATCGATTGATATGCACAATTTACATTGCACTGGAACTAAAAGTGCATAATTTAGATTGCATTGGGATCGAAAGCACTGAAGTGATAGATTTATATTTGAATTTAATGAGATTGCGTAGTGGTCAAAATTTTTACCGAAGTATAATTTTATAAGTAATGTTTAGAAGTTTAAATTATTCCAATTAAAAAACATAAAAGAAAGAATAATTAGAGGGCAAAAAATTAACAAAGGGCAAAAAAGGAACAACGTGATAAAATGTAGCAACTTGGTACGTTCTTATTTAAATTAATTAATCAATTAATTGTCTTGAATTAATTCAAATCGATAATGTTAATCTCGGAAAATTAATAATACATGATAAACTTTGCGAATGGTGAAGATTTTTAATAATGGTATTCAAAATTTTATTTAAATAAAGTTGGGAATGAAAAGTGAATTATTTTAAACAAATTAATTTAATCGAAATAAATTTTTTTTAAAATAAATAATGCATATCAACTTCTGTGGGAAACCTGGGGATATTAAATTATGATAAAATTTTAGGATGTCAGAATTTATTTTTAAAAAAATTCTAATTTGAATTAATTAAAGATAAACGAAAGGATTAATATGTGGTGGTTTCATAATATAATTATATTGATAGGTTGGCTCATGGAGAATCCTCTTAGAATCCTCTAGACTAAACAATTAAATGTGGCCAAACACCCCTCCCCAGCCGCGCGTTCTTCTTCTCCTCTCCTTCCTGACTTTTTTCTTCTTTCGCCATGGATGGCTCTTCAATAATTTTGTCCTAGCTCCTCTTTACGAATCGATCGATTTATACTTAAAAGTGGACAAAGCCTACTCAGATCCAAGCAACCAAAAATCAAAACAAGAGGCAAAAAGAAAATCCTGAGCCGTGACGCCGCCTTCTTTCTTCTTCTGTTATGTACAAAATTGTGATATTTCTCACCTAACCGAGTGACGCTGTTCGGAATCAACTTCTACGCACAAGGGAAGCGCGTGGAACCATCGTGGGACATAACTTAAAGCTGGCCGAATTTCTTAGGGTTCCCAAATTTGGGGCTTTGGCATTTTTAGCCTATATGAGCTATGATTGAGACTAATTTTGGTGAATTGCTTTGGTTTGTTTTGATTTTTTATAATTTTTTAAGAAATTCTAACTCTTGGTTGAAATGAACACTTAACCTAAACTTTTAACTTGATTAATTGTAAAATTATAAAAAGTGAAATTTACGATACCCAAACAGTATTTGAAGTGAAAGGGTTTAGTGTTGAGATTGGAGATGTGATTTATGTCAACCAGAGAGAATAGTTTCACACGTGTTCTAATACTAGTGGATCATTTGGCTTTGTAAATCGACTCAATGTTTCTGTTTATATATATATATATATATATATATATATATATATGACTGTAATGCAAGTGGTAAAAATAACAGAATAACAAATTCTTCTTCTCTCTTATCAAGTTCTCTGTGTTCTCTCTATCTTAGATTACTCTTCTCTCATGGTATCCGAGCACAAAAACTCAAACGAGTTAGATCCAATGGCGTCATCTTCTTTAGTTCTTTTTAGTTCTCAATCTAATCTCAATCTTCTTATATCCAATCTCAATTCCTTAGATGCTTCGAATTTTATGATTTGGAAGAGCCAGTTGAGAAATTTCCTTCGAGCCACTCATCTACTTGAGCATGTGGATGGATCTCAACAATGTTCTCTGGAGTTTTGCATAAATGACAATGGAGATAAGATTACAAATCCTGAATTTGCGAGATGGCAGCATGAAGATGCACAACTGCTCAGTTGTATTACTGCTACTCTCTCTCCCACAGTATATTCTTCTGTTCTACATTTAGGTACGTGTTCTGAAGTATGGAAAACACTTGAGAAGAAATATACTTTTCTCTCCCGTTCACATATTCAACAACTCAAAATCAAACTCCTCAATATTAAGAAAAGAGGAGACTCCATTGAAGAATACCTTAACAAAATCAAAGAACTATCAGATCAAGTTGCTTTAGCGTCAATGAAGATGGATGAGGAAGATCTCATTCTGTTGACTCTGAATGTTCTTCCAGATGAATACAACTCTTTCAAGACCAATATACGTACCAGATCTAATATTCAATCCATGGAACAACTCTATGCACTTCTAGTTGCTGAATCAATTCATGTTGAATCTAAGGAAATTAACACCACAGAAGTGTCAATTGCTTGTAACTCAGTCCGTAGTTTTAACTCACAAAATTTCACTGGTGAATCTCGAGGTAATTCCTGGTTCAATAACAGAGGAAGAAATACCTTTAGAGGTAACAGGTTCTTCAACAGAGGTAGAAGGCAACAAAGATCTAATTATTTTTTATCCGTGCCTTCTGATCGCAGACAGCCTTGTCAAATCTGTGGTAAAAACAACCATACTGCTGTTGATTGCTTTCATAGGCTTGATCTTGCCCATCAAGCCTCAAACATTTCTCATAACTCTACCTCTTCATCTGGAACTAAACCTCAGGCATTGGTCGCCATAGCAACTCCTGCTCATCCAGATCACACTCCATGGTTTTTAGACACAGTTGCAACTGATCACATTACTAACGATCTCAACAATTTCAGCTTTCATCAACCTTATTATGGGTCTGATGGTGTCACCGTGGGTAATGGAGATCAACTTCCTATTCAAAACACAGGTGATGGACTGTTACCAACTCCAACCACACCTCTGCAACTTAAACATATGTTACATGTTCCTCATATCAATTCTATTCTTCTTTCCGTACATCGATTGGCTTCTGACAATGATTGTACTATTACTTTTGATGCCTCATCTTTTGTGATCCAGGACAATCGAACCAAACGCATTCTTCATAAAGGTTCTCTGTCACAAGGTCTCTATAGCATCCATTCTCCTTCTGTTCAGCAGCCATTGGTGTCTTCCCACTCTGTCTTCTCCACAACGTCGAATGCTACCGTCTCTACACTTGAAGTCTGGCATCAATGCTTGCGTCATCCTTCCTCTTCTAAGCTTCAACTTGTCTTGCAACAGTTTCATCTTCCTCTTCTCAATAAATCCAGTAGCTCTTCTTTGTGCTCCTCCTGCTGTTCTGCCAAGAGCCATCATCTACATCTACCAGCCTCAACGTTCACTGCTTCTTCTCCACTACACCTCATTCATTTAGATGTTTGGGGTCCTTTTAATCACTCTTTGTCTCCGTTTAAATACTATGTTCTCTTTGTTGATGATTTTAGTTGTTTTACCTGGATATTCCCTATGTCATATAAGAGTGAAGTCTTTGACATCTTTGTACGCTTTCAGGCCTTTGTTGAAAGGAAATTTGATAATAAAATTCACATATTGCGTAGTGATAGTGGAGGTGAATTTCTTAATCACAAGTTTAAATCATTTCTTCATTCCAAAGGCATACTCCATCAAACTTGCTGCCCACACACACCTTCTCAGAATGGTGTGTTTGAGTGCAAGCGCAAGCATATTATTGATACTGCCACAGCCTTACTTCATCATAGCAAAGTTCCCTTGCGTTTTTGGTTTGATGCAGTGGCCACTGCCACTTTTTTGATTAATCGTCTTCCTAGTGTTGTTCTCAAACAGGTTTCTCCCTTTGAACGGCTTTATCATAGGCCTCCTGACTACACTTTTCTTAAAGTGTTTGGTTGTCGCTGCTCTCCCTGGCTTCGGCCTTATGTCTCTCACAAACTTGTTCCCAAGTCTCGGCCCTGTGTCTTTTTTGGTTACCACCCTTCCATGAAAGGTTATCGGTGTTTCGATCCTCTCATGACAAAGTCTTTGTGGCTCGCCATGTGGTCTTTGATGAACATTCCTTTTCTTTTTTAGTTCCATCCTCCTCATCTCCTCCCACTTCTTTCCCATCCTCTTTGCCTCCTTCCTCTTTTTCTTGGCCTTCTTCCATTCCTGTCAATTTTCCACCTTCTTCCTATTCGGCCTTAGCCTGTGCCTTCTCCTCCTTCTGTTGCCTCTCCGTCTTCTACTTCTTCTCAGCTCCCCCATATTCCCTTATCCCCCTCCTCTTTTGAGTCATCTGCTACCTCCTCTCCTCCTTCCCTTATCACCTTATCCATTCCTATTTTGCCTCAACCCCCTCCTCCAGTTCCCTCTTCTTCTGTAATCTCCAATCTTCATCCCATGATCACTCGCGCCAAATCTGATTGCTCTAAGCCCAAGATTGCCTTGTCCACTGTCCAGCCTTCTTCTTTTCCTTTACCTACTGAACCAACGAGCGTTAAACTAGCTCTTCAATCCCCCTCCTGGTCTGCTGCTATGCTTGAGGAATTTACAACCCTCCATACTCAACACACCTGGTCCTTAGTTCCTTTGCCTCCCAATCGTCAAGTCATTGGCTCCAAATGGGGTTTTTAAGCTCAAGCAAAATGCTGATGGGTCTGTGGCACGCTATAAGGCCCGTTTGGTGGCCAAGGGGTATGATCAAGCTCATGGTCTTGATTATATTGAGACTTTTAGTCCCGTGGCTAAGTTTCCTACTATTCATCTTTTATTATGTTTGGCTCTCTCTCAGAAATGGTCCATCAAACAGCTTGATATTTCTAATGCGTTTTTGCATGGCCGTCTTGAGGAGGAGGTCTATATGTCCCAGCCTCCTGGGTTTGTTTCCCAAGCTGATCCGACTCATGTTTGCTGCCACCATAAAGCCATTTATGGCTTAAAACAGGCCCCTTGTGCCTGGTATTCCACATTTTCCTCTTTTCTTCTTTCTATTGGTTTTGTCCACAACACCTTTGACTATTCTCTATTTTTCCAGAAAACTTCTTCCTCCCTCTTCTACTTACTTGTCTATGTAGATGATATTTTATTAACTGGGAACAACTCTTCTCATCTTCAACATCTTCTTCATCAACTACATTAGGCTTTTTCCATGAAAGAGTTAGTCTCTGTTGCTTATTTTCTTGGCATTGCTGCTACGTCCACTTCCAATGGTTATTCTCTTTGTCAGTCCAAGTATGCACATGAGATTCTCACCAAATCTGGTATGGCTGATTGTAAGCCTTGCTCTACTCCTGTCTCCCTTAACTCCTCTGCTCCTCTTGATGATTCTCTCTTTTTTTATCCTTCTCATTACCGTAGCATCGTTGGTGCTCTCAAATACTTGACCATCACTCGGCCTGAACTTGCCTATGTTGTTAACTCTGCATGTCAACATATGCATAATCTCACTAATTCTAATTTTCTTGCTGTCAAACGCGTTCTCCGTTCTCCGTTACATTAAAGGAACTCTGCATTTTGGTCTTCATTTCACCCCTGGTCCCTTCACTCTTCGTGCTTTCTCTGACTCTGATTGGGCTGGTGATCGTCACGATCGTAAGTCTACTACGGGTTTTTGTATCTTTCTTGGTCGCAATCTTATTTCATGGTGTTCCAAGAAGCAACCAACGGTGGCCCGATCTTCCACTGAGGCTGAGTACCGTGCTCTTGCCCAGACCTCTGTTGAACTCAGTTGGCTTCAGATGTTGTTGAGTGATCTTCATATTCCCCTCTCTGGTGTTCCCACTATTTCTTGTGATAATATTTCTGCCCTGTCTCTTGCTCTTAATCTTGCTTTTTATGCTCGAAACAAGCATATCGAGGTCAACTACCATTTTATTTGGGAACGTATTTTTGCTGGCCATGTTCAGGTGCACCATCTTCCTACCCAACAGCATCTTGCAAATATCTTCACTAAGCATCTGCCTGGTCCCCGATTTCTTCATTTGCGTTCCCTCCTTATGGTGTTTCCCTTGTGTGCTTGAAGGGGGATGTCAACCAGAGAGAATAGTTTCACCTGTGTTCTAATACCAGTGGATCATTTGGCTCTGTAAATCGACTCAATGTTTCTGTTATATATATATATATATACATATATCTGTAGCTGTAATGCAAGTGGTAGAAATAACAGAATAACAAATTCTTTTTCTCTCTCATCAAGTTCTCTGTATTCTCTCTATCTTAGATTACTCTTCTCTCAGTTTAACCCATTAAGCCTTAAACTTGTTGAAAATTTGAGTTGTAAATTTGGTATAATTTTATGATTTGAAGAGTGAGCTATAAGGCTTAGATCTTGTGACTAAGTTGAACTCTTAAAAAGATGATGGAACCGCAATACTTGTTGATTAGCAAATTGTGAGTTAAATTCAAGGTTTAAATTAAAACTTGAGAGAATTTGGAAGAAGCTTAGAAAATGTGAGGGTTGCTTGACATGAGTTCATGCCAAATGTTTTGGTTTCTTAAAATTTGGCAAGTGTTTGAAATGAAATTTATGAACATGAGTTTGAATTTTGTGACATGATGAACCATGAGTTGATACATAAGTTTATGACTAACATAAGGTTATTTGAAAACTAGTTAATAATGGAATTGATGGTTTGATTGGAGAAAATTTGGGAAGTTTAGGAATCCTATGGGCAAATATTTGTTAAATGAAGTCATGGGATCAAAGTTGTGACTTGTTGGCTTGAACATTGTAAGTTGAAATTGTAATTTGGGCAAGAACTTTAAAATTAGTATGGAAGCTTTGATTCATTTACAGTTTTGTTTTATTTAATACACCAGTGGAAACTTGTAATTTTATGAAAGTTGAATTTTGATGAATTTATGGTATAAAGGAAATGATACCAAGTTTGAGTTGGGATTGATGATATGGAATTAAAAACGAATAAAGTAACTACTGTGAATGTGAAATGAGATTATGTGGTCGTGAAATTCAATTAGGGAGATGGACTCCCAGTGGTTATTGAATAATGATCTGGTTAATCAAATATTGAACTGATGATGGTTAATGTGAATAAGTTAGGCTTGAATAGTTCCGCGGTGAAAGGCTAAAAACTTGCGCAAGATAGGTATCATTCTCTCTGGTTAACCCTCGTAAATTGGACGTGATGATTGGGTACCATTCCCTCGGGTTAGCCCTGTAAATTGGATGTGATGGTTGTTGTGGTGAGCTATAGAACGGACTATTATCCAACGGGCTTCGTGTAGCCAATTGAAAAATAATAGTTCGGGATCTTTATAAGTTGCATCCGATGTCGGTTCAGTATGATGATTAATGAAACGATATGAAATGTGGAAAAAGAACTTATGAATTGGTAAGAAAGTTAATGATTTTATAAAGGAAAAGGGTGTGTTAGTGTTCGATAAGTGGTTAAAGAGAAAAATGAAAATTTGAACCAGGAATTGAAGAAAAATAAAAAAAGAAAATGTAACTAATGTGAAGAAAAGAAAATAAATGGAAGAAATGAAAGTTTAAGCGAATGAATAAGAAAGAGCAATGAGTCTAACAAGAATGAAAGATGAAAATGATTAAAGGTGGGTTAAGAGAAGGAGTTATCAACATAAAAGTTAAGAGATCAAAATGAATAAATGCTACCTTTATAATTTACAACACGGGGCGTGTGTGAGTTATGAAATGAGTAAATAAATTAATTGAATGCTGTTGCATAGTATCCTACTTATTCACACTTCACAAGTCATGCATTGTATTGTCTTTAGCCTTTATCCTACGAACTTCGGCTCACGTTGGTTGCATTAAATATTTTACAGGTTTAAAGATAAAAGAAGAGACGTGATATGAAGAATGATTGATATTTATGGTTTGTTATTCAAAGTAGTGCATCTATTATTTTGAGATTTGTAATAATATTAGTAGATCTTTAGATGCTTGTAAAGAAGTATGCATATATGTACATTTATTCATTTTGGTTTCATGTGATTGATTATAAGTATCGTGTTTTGAAATGTTAGGAGAAAGGATAAGTTTTCTAGAAGAATAATAAATTTATTGAGTATTGGATTTAATTGATAAAATCGCATTGATATGAAAATCTGTAGCTATTTAATAATTTAAATTGTGAGTGGGAGTTGAAAACCAGGCTAAGCTTTAGTATAAATTGTGATTTGAGTTTAACAGGTTTTTCAAAAAATTTAAGATAGTCCGAAAAATAGAAGAGACTCTGTCGAAAATTTTTAAAATCTAAACTTAGAATATTTACAAAGTTTGATTCCAAAGGGGTATATTTGTTGGTTTACTTTCTGGCATGTGGGCGCTCGAGCGGGGATCAAAATCCGCTCGAGCGATGGGTGAAATACATATTGAAAAATGGTTTTTGGTAGTTGACTGCTCGAGCGGTGGTCAGTCTGCTTGAGCAAACCAAGCTATTTCGAGAATTTGTTCTTATTTTATGAAGCCAATACCTAATTTAATGAAAGAAATTCTCGAACATAAAACTCTTATTTTCTAAAGCCTTTTTCATGTTTGGGCGATAGTGTGAGATTGTGTAGTTGGGTTCACGTGACCTAGGTTTGGAGCATGCCACAAAATATAACCCAAATGTGAACAGGAAAGCAGGTGATTGTGCCTTATATTATAGGCTCGTGGCACACCCCGTGCGTTGCACTTTTGGCCGAGTTTATTTGCTTGGGCCCAAAATATGAGTTTATACATAAAAATTATAAATGTTATGAATTTTTAAAAAAATTATTTACAAATACAAATGTTATAACTATATTAATATTAGAACCATCATTTTTTATTGTTTCATAATGTAATTTGCATTATTTACAAATAAATAAATCTTAAGTACACATTATAATATTAAAAATATTTTACAACATAAAAATAAAGAGTGTATTTCTTAATAATTTATAGCTATCAATTTTTCTAAATCCTTTGGTTAGAATAATGACTTATTTATTTATTTTATTTTATTAATTTTTATTTTTATTAAGTTTTTCATGATTTAGTCCAATTATTATGCCTTTTTTTATTGTTTTCCAAAAAACTTATTTTTTGATGAAAATATCTGAAGAAATCAATAAAAGATGACTTCTTTGACTTTATTTGAATTTTGTTTTTAGTGATTTCTTCATCATTTAGTAAAATTATTATGTTAATTTTTTGTGAATTTATTCATTGTTTAGTGAAAATATTATATTTTTAAAATTTTTAGCCCAAAAACTATTTAGGCCGGAATATATAGAAAGTAGAAAGGAAACGCAAATAAAAATTAATAGAGACAAGTTCTCGTTGTTATATGTTTTCTTTTAAAGAATATGTGGACCAAACAAAAAAAAAAATATTTCGATAGAAAAATAGGACATACTAAGTGGAACGGCATAAAATGTTAAAATATCTCATTCTGTAAATAGTAAAAATTCACACAAAAAGAAATGTACAAAAATAAAATTTGAATGTTAGGCTAAAATAGTCAATTACATCCAATTTGCATTATACAAGAATTAAATAACTGGTAGAATTACATCTGCATTTAACGCGATTATGATGTGCTTAAAATTTTCACTGAAGCATAATTTTTATTAGTATGGTTTAGGATATTAAACTATCCCAACTAAAAAACAAAATTGTAAAAATACTTAGAGGGTAAAAAAATTAGATGATAAAAAATAACTAACAAAATAAATAGTGAAAGAAGTAGTGGTCAGCTCCACTGGCCAGGAATTGCCAATGCCCCATTTCCATCAAGGGTTCAAACCATAGGTCTCTTCCCCCACTTAACTACGCCAAAAAAAAAAAGAAATGAAAAGTAAACTTTTTTTAGAAACAAATGAATAGTGAAATAACTAACTCTATTTTATATTATAGAGTTAACAATTTGAAGGAAATATAAATAAAACTTATTTTTATATAAAAAAAGAACGAGAAACAAAAACAAAATTAAAGAAAGATCAACTGACCGAATAAATAGTGAAGCAACTCAAACCATTCTTATATTACAGGGTACTAGAGGTGGACACATGCATGCGTGTGTAAGTGTGAATTTTAAAATTAAAGTAAATTAAAAAAATAAATAATAAAATAATTTAATTTTAAAATTATGAGCGATTATAATTTTTAAAATAAGTAATAAAAGAAAAGTTTAATGGATAAAACCAAATGAAGTTATTTTGATATTAAAAAATTAAAGGTATTTTTGGTATTCAAAATATCTGCATAGCTTCATTGCACCAAATAAGTGTTCTTATTTTATATATTAGTAAATATTAGTATAAATAAATATGGTATCACTGATCAACCATTGATGATTGATAATAAAAAGAATAAGATAACAAATAAATAAAATATATTTCATAATATATGGATAGGCGAATTTTTCATTATAATCTTGTGAGACAAGCAATAAAATAAAGTGTAAATTAAAGTAACATATAGAAAAAAAAATGACAAAAATGAATAGAAAGGAAATAAGATTATACAATTTTTTTTAAACATGGGATAGTCAACAAGAACTTCCACTCATTAAAATTGTGGTTCCAAACTCAAACTGAAACTCAAATTGAAACTAAACCACATTTTATTGGCTCGGTTCTTTGTCCACGATTTACACACTCAATTTTAGTTCTGCAATTTTTAAAATGGTTGAGAATGAATTAATTTTTAATGTACTTGAAAATCAAATCTTAACACCTCTAGCAGGGCAGGGGCAAAACCTACAAGGTAATGGCTTTGGGCCCCCAAATTTTTGCAAAAATTAGGACCCCCTAATTTTTTTTTTGAAAATTTAATATTTATCCCTTATTTTTTGAACATCACAGACGATGAAAAGAAGAATTGAGCAGCGAAAATCGAAAGTGAAAACCTAAATCAAAGGATGCTATCGCGGTGTGCGTCAAAATCGAAAGTCGCTGCTTGCTCGAGGCGTGCGTCCACGTTGAAATCGAACACTGAACCTCCTTGCTCCAGTGAAGCTCCCGCGGAGTGAACAATGAAGCTCCCTACTCCAGTGCTCTGTTTTCCTTGCCTCCTTTGCTCTGCTTTACACTTCAATCGTTTATTATATTAATATTATATGTGTGTGTGTGTGCGCGCGCGCTTTAAAAACTTGATGGCACAATCAGAACCAAACAAATTGGTTCAAATATGATGACCCTGAACAAAATATAGACCGAACTCCTTACTGCCGAACTCACTGGAGGCCGTTAGCATCGTGACCGAACTCTTGCAAGGCAAAAAACACCGTTAATGCTTTCCGGCTTATTTTGATCGGGAAGCATTATGACATTCAAGTTATATTTCTCTCTAAGAAGTTTCTAATCAAGGACTGGGTTCAGAATTGCGTACTGGTGGGTATTGAGTGCTTGCCTTTATATAGGGGTCAAAAACTAGGGAGGCTAAGTCCTCTTGGGATTCTGCCTCGTATCCTTTATATATGTTTTACCAAAGATTATGCCTTATTCTGAAGCAATTCTTATTGCTTCAGCATGCTTGGATTCTGCATTCCCGAATAGTTCGTATCAAGAATGGAATCCTTTTAGGTTATCTGTTTGTTTGGGGCCGACTTGGCCTTGAGTTATTGTGGGTTGCCCCTTTCTGGGGTGGTCCAAACTCATTATGGCTCGAATAATTAATGGTCCGGGCTCTTAAGACAAGTCTTGAACCCCTCTGTCTTGGGCTAGGCCTCAAGCCTATAAATCTGTCCGCCTTCAACTTCCCCCAGCTTTGGTTTTCGCTTGGCCGAACTACCTAGTGAAGGCTCAGAGCTTTTTTACTTATCTGTTTATTCAACGGATATCTCCTTATGGACTGCATTTGTTTGAGATGTGTGTCCGGGTCTCGGTTTGGTGGTGATATTTCAGGTAGTGCACCCTTACTCGGAGTTTTCTTATTCAGTTCTTCGGAGAGTAGTTCAGGAGTTTAAATCCCTTAGTATCCCATCATGAATGACGGCTTTCCTTGAGCCTCGTTTCGTTGACGTGGTGATTTCTGATTGGGTTTCTGAAGAGGCACACATCGTTCTAGGGAACAACGCACGTATTAACTGTGTACGGTGCATTAATGCGCCTGTCTTTTTAGAGTTGATGGTTATAAAAACCCACTTGGATGCCTTTTCCCCTATTTTTTCCATTTTCGAACTTTCCTAAACTTTCCTTTTGCAATAAACCTCTGCGATTTTCGACAAGCAAAATCCAATCTCCAGTGAAGTTCTCTTTCCAGAATCTAGTGTCTAGGATCTGCTTGCAGCGAAGTGTAAGCATCATTTCTCCTTTTCGCTGCTCTTTTTTACTACTTTGAGGCTAGTTTGCCTTCTCTCTCTCTCTCTCTCTCTCTCTCTCTTCTTTGTCTTTTTCAAAAAATGGGCAAACTGAGAAAATTGGTATTGATGTCGACAGTTATGGAAGCTTTTCAACGCCGGTACCAAATTTCGGATGATGTTGGCTTTACTTTGGCTAATGCTGGAGACTCGCGCAAAGGGAATTGGGAAAAGCTCCCCCTCCCACTGGTTGCTATAGTGGAGGGGGAGTTCGGTTCCCGCTTCATCCGTTGCTTCACTGAGTTCTACGGCACTACTGAGTAAGCCCCCTGTAAGTCTCCTCCAATGTGTTTTGAGTAGTTATGGGGGTTGTAGAACTAAACCGCATCCTGGGTACCAATCTCGGTATCTGGGATATTGTTTACTGCTATAATATGGTCAAACACTCCTCTAGATCGTATTACCTCAAGGCTAAAAGGGTAGCCGAAAAGCTGGTGATCGAACTATCGGACTCCAGTAAAGACGTGGACGATGACTTCGTCTATGTGACTGGAAACTTTGAGTTCAGTCCCGGAGAGGTGTATGACATTTTCACCGTCCCCCAGAAGAACGGTCTTGGCCTTGGTAGCTTCGCTTGCCAACTGTTTATTTTAATGTCTTACATTGAACCAGCTTCGATTTTATTTTCTAATGCTCCTGCTCTTTGGTTTTCTATTCGGTGTAGGTGAGATTGCCAACAGTTGAGCTCAGGGCCCTCTTCCAAGAGTTCACCTAGACGACCTTGCAAAAGTTTGGGCCTACAAAGGATTACTCAAGCAACGAGGTCTGGGCAGAGCAGCCCATATATTGTTGAAGTATATCCCCACTTATTGAGGTTTCATTAGGCCGAGTACAGCGGGTATTCGGATCACCGTTCCTGCCTCGGCTCTGGTAGACATTCCTGAAGCAGTAGTTCTTCCTTTCACTAGGGCAGAGAGGGAGGCCACTATTGTTCAGCCCCCACTTTCCTTCGTTCGACCTGAGCCATCTTCACTAGGTTATACAATCTCTATTTCCTCCCCTTCTTCTGTTGAGTCTGTTGATCTTGCCCGTATTGCCAAGCTGGCTAAGAGAAAGACCGTCGTCGCTAACTTTAGGCAGTTCTTGACAGTTATGGGCTCAAAGAAGAAGGTGACCGTCACCACTGCCTCCCGAGTAGAGGAACTCCGACGGGAGATGGTCACATACCTTGCCGCCAAACTCTCGATGACCACATCCGGGTAAGCTTCAGTGGAGCTTCAGCCTCCATTGAAGAGACTAAAGAAGGATGGGGAACCAGGATCCAGTGCTGCTACGGGAAAGGACCCTGCAAAGGATAAGGGGAAGAAGGTGGCTGACTCACCACCAGAAGCTACTCCGTGGTCCCCTGAGTTGAAGAAGATGAGCTGCCTAATTACCACCGAGGACAAAGCTGGGTCCTCGGAGATATCTCTAGGGCTATGCAAAGCCCTTCTCTTCCCTTCTGACATGAAGGAGATCAAAAAATTAATTTTGAGAAGCTCTACGGATCTGCCGCTCGGCACGCTATCCAGGTAGTTCTTTTGGTTATTTCATAGTTACGGTATTTCCATATCTTTTGGTAACTCATTTCTTTCTTTGCTCCCTTCTTTTTCTTTATCAGAGCCTTCAACGAACTGTAGTTTCCCTGGAGAGGGTGGAAGAGAGGGAGGTCGAGCTTATCACTATGTGTCAGCGCAACCATAGCTACCTCCAGACCATCGGCAAGATGGAGGCCGAGCTTTGTGATCAGGGCTTGGTAGCAGACACTGCTCGGGTAAGAGTGTTCAAACTAGAGGTAGAGAAGACCTCTTTGAAGCGTCGGTTGAAAGAGAAGGAGGAGGAGCCGACAGTTGCGAAGGCCAGATCTGAGGAGGCCGAAGCTGGGAAGGTGAAGGTTGAGGAAAAGGCCGATAAGGCTTATGCTGAAGGAGTGGCTGAGGCCACCGAGAATTATAAGGCCCAAATCCCTACTCTTCAGGATATCATCTTCGCAGCGGCCTGGGAGGAAGCGTTAAAGGCAGTCGGGGTGGACTCCTCTTCCACACTTTTCACTGAAGTTCCCCTCTCAAGCAAGCGGGTAGAGGTGGGAGAGGAAGACGAAGTGGTGGAGGTGGAAGGTATCTCTGCTCCCACCAGTGCTGAAGACCCACAACCACCGACCGACCAAGCTCCCTCTGTAGTGACCGAGGAAGTGGGGACTCTTTTGCAAACCGTTGAAGAATTTCTCAGGGAACCCTAGCTTCCTTTTTTTTTGTACTGCCCATTCGGGGGTTTTGGTTGTAGCTTCGAGGGTTCCAGCCTCTCTCTCTTCATTAATGAGAAGAACCTTATTTATTTTGACTATATGCTTGTACTAGTTTTGAAATTCACACTTAGCCATTTTTTGACTTCAAACTTAGCCATTTTAGGCTTATCAATCCCAAGTATGGGATTAACTTCCGTACTAGGGGCTTAGCTTAGTTTGGATTAACTTCGAACTCAGCCTATCCATCCCAAGTATGGGATTAAATTCCATATTAGGGGCATTATTAGTTTAAATAAATTTCAAACTTAACCTTTTTAGGCTTTTTTCTTCCCAGGTATGGAATTAACTTCCATACAAGGGGCTAAACTAGTTCGGATAAATTTCAAATGTAGCCTTTTTGGGCTTATCCATCCCAAGTATGAGATAAACTTCCATACTAGGGGCTAAACTAGTTCGGATGAATTTCGAACTTAGCCTTTTTGGATTTATCCATCCCAAGTATGGGATAAACTTTCATACTAAGGGCTAAACTAGTTCGAATGAACTTTGAATTTAGCCCAAGTATGTGATAAACTTCCATACTATGGGGTAAACTAGTTCGGATGAACTTTGAACTTAGCCTTTTTGGGCTTATCCATCCCAAGAATGGAATAAAATTCCATACTAGGGGCTAAACTAGTTCGGATGAATTTCAACTTAGCCTTTTTGGGCTTATACATCCTAAGTATGGGATAAACTTTCATACTATGGGCTAAACTAGTTCGGATGAATTTCAAACTTACTGACTGGAGGATATGTAATGTATTCGAGGTGCCCCCCAAGTTTTTATCAGGGAGGTCATGTGGTAAAAAATTTCAAAAGAGGAGTAATTAAAAGGAAAAAGTTCTTGCCGAACGATGGCATTTTATTGTAAGAAAGAAGCATTATAGAAAATTATAAGATTAAAAATAAAACTTGCAGAGGTTGTTTACATTCCATGGTCTAGGGACGGCCCTGCCACTCATGTCTTCTAGATGGTATGCTCCAATGCTAGCCTTAGAGGTAACCCTGTATGAACTTTCCCGTGAACTGGGTCCTTCATGTGACCGATGACTTTTCTTAAGACTAGATCTCCCTCGTCGAACTCACGATGTTTGGCCCTTTTGTTATATCCTCTCGCAAGAGTTTGCTGGTAGACTACCAATTTAATGGCTACCACTGCTCGTCGTTCTTCGGCTAGGTCTAAATCTATGGCCAGGGCTTCTGCATTTATCTCAAGTGTACTGACCTTTGTTCGGATTGTTGGTAATTTGACTTCTAGGGGTATAACTGCTTCTACCCCATAGGCCAGGGAAAAGGGAGTTTCACCTATAGAGCTCCTTGGGGTTGTTCGGTACATCCATAGGACTGAAGGGAGTTCTTCGACCTATCTTCTTTTAGCAGCATCTAATCTCTTATTGAGCCCATCAATGATGGTCTTGTTCGTGGCTTTCGCCTGTCCATTACTCAGTGGGTACGCTAGAGTAGAAAAGTAATTCTTGATGTCTAAACCTGCGTAGAAGTTCTTGAATACCGAACTGTCGAACTGAGTCCCGTTGTCAGATATGATTGCTCGGGGAATGCCAAACCAAGTAATGATATTTTTCCATGTAAACTTCTTTACGTCGACGTCTCTAATATTTGCCAAGGGTTCAGCTTTCACCCACTTGGTAAAATAGTTCGTAGCTATGAGTAGGTATTTTATGTTACTTGTGGCTCTCGGGAAGGAACCCACTATATCATACCCCTATTGTGCGAAGGGCCAAGGGCTAGTTAGTGGTGAGAGATCCTCGGTTGGGATGTGTATGTTCGGACTGAACCTTTGACATTTCTCACACTTCTGGACATACTGCTCCACATTCTTCTGCATATAGGGCCACCAATAGCCATGAGAAATAGCTTGATAGGCTAGAGACCTCCCGCCTATGTGGCTGCTATAGAT
The DNA here is from genome assembly GCA_034768845.1 of Heliamphora exappendiculata. Classification (NCBI taxonomy): domain Eukaryota; kingdom Viridiplantae; phylum Streptophyta; class Magnoliopsida; order Ericales; family Sarraceniaceae; genus Heliamphora; species Heliamphora exappendiculata. The sequence goes on from JAOTRH010006449.1 coordinate 49,077, forward strand.
CCCTTCATGAATCTCAAACAAAAGATCCTGAACTTTATTCGGGTGAACACAAAATAGGTAGGGCCCCGTGAAAGACTTCTTGTAAAGATCCCCTGAACTAGAGACCCAAAACCTAGCTGCCTTCTTTCTCATCATCCGAGCTTCCTTTTGATTGGATGGAAGCTCGTCCTTAACTAGGTAATTTTTTGTGGGATCTATCTAGCTGGGTTCCATCTTCGAACAACAGACCTACTCCCTTTCGAAACTTATGCTTGGTTGTTAAAGGACTTTCACAGAAATTAAACTTTTTTCTTCAGAACTTATAGCTGATGCAAGGCATGCCAAAGAGTCAGCATGACTATTTTTCTTGGATGAGAGCTGGATGATCTCGTAGCATGGGATGTCCCTGGCAAGTTGCTCTGCCAGTCGAACAAATGCCTGCATTCTATCATCCCTGGCTACATATTCTCCCTTAAACTGATTCACGTCCAATTGTGAGTCACAAAATATTTTGACTCTTTGGGCCTTTAATTCCTTAACATCTTGAAGTCCGGTTAAAAGGGCTTCGTTGTTTGTGGCTTGAAAGTTGAGACGAATGTCCCTTTCTATGAGGACTCCCTTAGGGCTGTGTAGTACAATCTCTGCCCCAGTGCCTTTTTTGCATGATAAACCATCCACATATAGCCTCCATGTAATCTCTGAATCTCTTTCTTCTGAGGCTGCTTGCTTGGTAACTTGCCCCCCAATATCAGCCGAACATTCTTCTTGGCTAAACTCAACAATGAAATCGGCCAAGACTTGGCCCTTTATAGTTGTCCTTGGGCAGAATGTGATGTCAAGCTCCCTAAGTTCTACAACCCACCTTGCAATCCTTCCTGAAAAATTTTCTTTTTGAAGTAATGCCTAGAGAGGGTGTTCAGTGATTACCTTGATTGGATGAGCTCTAAAGTAGTGAATTAGCTTACGAGATGCGGTGACAAGGGCCAAAGCCAGCTTTTCTAAGGACAGATATCTTGTTTCCAAGTCAAGAAGCACCTTACTCACGTAATAGATTGGCATTTGAATCTTATCTTCTACCTTTACGAGAACAACACTAACAGCTTAGCTTGATATGGCGAGGTATAAAAATAGTATTTCACCATTGTTTGGCACCGACAGTAGTGGTGGGGAAAAAAGAAAGTGTTTTAGCTCAGTAAGTACTTTCTCACTTTCTTCATCCCAAATAAGCTGATTGGCTCTTTTCATGGATTTGAAGAATGGATAACACCAATTCGATGCTTGGCTAATGAACCTATTGAGTGCTGCAGCCATCCCTGTCAACTTTTGGACTTCCTTGAGTTTTTATGGGCCTTTTAAGTTCTGGATAACGAAGATTTGTTCGGGGTTTATCTCTATTCCCCTGTGGGTCACTAAGAAGCCTAAGAACTTCTCAGAGCTTACTCCAAAGGCACACTTAGAAGCATTAAGCCTAAGTTTGTAAGCTTTGAGAATTTCGAAGGTCCATCTTAGGTCATCCAGGTGTTTGTTCAGCAGTTTGATTCTTACCACCATGTCGTCAATGTATACCTTCATGTCTTACCAATAAGATCCTCGAACATCTTAGTGGCCAGCCTTTGGTAAGTAGCTCCTGCATTCTTGGGTTCGAACGGCATTACCAGATAGCAGTATATACCCCGAGGAATAATGAAGGTTGTTTTCTTCATATTCGGGGTACATGGCTATCTAGTGGTACCCTCTATACGCATCCAAGAAACTCATTCACTCATGCCCTGCTGTTGAGTCAACGAGCTGATCTATTCGAGGCAGGGGAAAGTATTCTTTCGGGCAGGCTTTATTTAGGTCGGTAAAGTCCACACATACTCGCCATTTCCCATCCTTCTTCTTGAATACTACGGTGTTTGCAAACCAGGTTGGATAATAAATTTCTTTGATTATTTTTTCCTCTTTCAGCCGTTGAACCTCTTCTACCACTGCTTCTGCATGATATGGGGTAGACTTCCTAGGTTTCTGCATTACTGGCTTCCTTTAGGAATCCACAGTTAATCGATGACTAATTATTATGGGATCTATTATGGGCATCTCATAGGGTGTCCATGCAAAGACCTCCCTATTTGCTTTTAAGAATTTCATCAGTTCGACTTCTTCTAGTTTGGTCATACTTGTCTCGAGCAAGAAGAACCGATCTGGATCCTCCAGGGAGATGCTGATCTTCTTTAGGTCTTCAACCACATTTTCTTCGGCTGTTCGACTGCAGTCATAAATGGTAGGGCCATCATCCACCTCTATGGTTTTCACCTCTAGGTACTGCTCTTGAGTCTTCATTATGATTAGGAAGCATTGTCTTACCGTGTGTTGGTCCCCCTTGATCTCGACCACCTCCTTACCCATCTAGAACTTGAGAGATTGGTGGTAGGTCGAGGGAACCGCCCCCAAGCTATGTTTTCATGTTCTACCTACAATAGCATTTTAAGTAGATGGTTGATTGATAACTAGGAATTCAGTGTTTACCGTTGCAGATCCTGTCTTCACTGATACAATTATCTTTCCTACTGGCCACATAGGGTCTGTGCCAATGCCGATCAGTGGAGTCACACACTTCTTGAGTGCTCAGCCCTTTAACCCCAGTTTTTGGAATAAATTGTAGTACATGATGTCAACTGAACTCCCTTAGTCTACTAATACTCGCATTACGTTGTAGTTAGCAATGCGTAAAGTTAGTACCAAGGTGTTGTTGTGAGGTTGCTGTACTCCTTTAAGGTCATCATTTGAGAAGTTGATCCCTTGCATCTAGCTTTGGATGGGGTTCTCTTCTGTTCTTCGACGTTTGCCCTCGTCCACCTTCATTGTGTGGGTCAGGGTCCTGGCTTGGTGTCGAAAAACTACTTGGGTAATTGGCTCAACAGTGCCATAGATCATTTTTACTACATCAAGAGGAGCGTCTCTTTGTTTGGGCCTTTGGTCATATACCTGGTTTTTTCCTTCCTGAGTAGTTTTCTCAGTGTCTATGAATTCCAAGAGGTGTCCTCCTTGAACCAAGTCCTCCAAGTATTTTTTGAAAGTTCGGCACTCTCCAGTTAGGTGGCCGTGATCTCGGTGGTAATAACACTTGCGCTTTTGATCGCGTCTGCTCGGGTCCCCAACTAACTTTGGTGGCCACTGGAAATAGGGCTTGTCTTTAATCTGGTCCAAGAGTTTATGCAGAGGTTCCTTGGATACTGTTCGCAGGGCCTGGAAGGCTGTTGATTCTGTTTTCTCTTGGGACTCCTTCCTGGACCTCTGGTCTTTTCATCCTTTATCCTTTCTCTTGGACTGTTTGACTGATGCTATACTTTATTCAGCTTGGCTTATGTCTTCCTCAACCTTTGTATGTTGCTCAATTTTTACCATCAGCTCGGACATAGTAGAGACAGTTTTCTTGGTGAGGAATTATCTCAAACAGCTTTGAGGTGGCAGTCCTATCTTAAAGGATGCCACAGCTAATTGTTCGTTGCAATCTTCTATCTCGTTGTAGGTTTCCCAATAACATCGAGCATATTCTCGAATTGTTTCTCCATCGTTCTTCCCTAGAGCCAGCAGTGTGTCAAAGCTCTGTGGCTGTCTGCTATTGGTAATGAACCGGGCAGTGAAAGATTCAGCCAATTGCTGCCAACTGACTATGGAACGGGGTGGTAGCTTATGGAACCAACTAAGAGCTGTTTCTCCTAGGCTAGATGGGAACATACGGCACATGAGTGCATCGTTCCCACTCTAGAGTTCCATCGACTGTCTGTATTGTCGAACATGGCTCATTGGATATGTTTTTCCATCATACATCTCAAACTTTGGTGGAGAAAACTTATGTGGTGGATCTGCATTCTCAATGACCTTGGCTAATGGTGATACCGAGATCTGTTCAAGGGCCCTTCTTGCTACGTCTTAGGCTGTTCAGCCACCACCATGCTGTATTCTGGAATCTATTCTTTTTTCTAACCACAATCGAAGGTCCTGGTTAGGGTCCAGTTCGGCCCGAGCTACTCTTTGATGGCTTGGCCGAACTGATTTAGCTTTAATAGTGTCAGTTTGTCTAGAACTCCTTAGGCTCTCCTCGGGTCCCTTGCGCCTCCGCCTCTGAGGGTGAATCATGTTGTAGGACTTTAGACTTTGATCGATCTCCTCTTGTTCGGGATTTTCTCTTTCCCTTTGGGTTTCCTGCCTCTAAATCATTCGTCTGAGCTCGTCAATTTTTCTGTCTCGTTGCTTCATTCTTTTCTCTAGGTTGTTGATGATCCTATCTCACCTGCCAACCTCTCCTCTAATCTCCCTTTTTCTTTTAGAAAGGGGGGAGAGGGGCGTTCTCCTTTGGAGCTTGTGGTAGAATAACACAATTGCCTCCTATTATGTGAGGCATCGTCCCTACGCATTAGAATCTCCGAGGGGATTTTGGGGGCCCTTGGTCTCTCTAGAATAACTGGTATAGATCTCTAAGGAATTTCCCCTTGTTCTTTGGCATGGCTTCCAGTGAATCCAGTAAGAGTCTGGCTCATGATTCTGTTGGTTCGATATTGTTGTTTCCCACAGATGGCACCAAATTGTGTGTATTAAAAAATTGATGGCTCAATCAGGACCAAATAAATTTGTTAAAGTGTGATGGTGCCGAACAGAATATGGACCGAACTCCTTGCTGTCGAGCTCACTGGAGGCCGTTAATGCTGTTACCGAACTCCTGCAAAGCAAAGAACACCGTTAATGCTTTTCGGCCTATTTTGACTTGGAAGCACTCCAACGCTCAAGTTAGATTTCTCTCTGAGAGGTTTCTAATCAAGAACTAGGTTAAGAATTGCGTACTTGTGGGTATAGAGTGTTTGCTTTTATAGAGGGGTCAAAAGCCAGGGAGGTTGAGTCCTCTCGGGATTCTGCCTCTTATCCTTTATTTTTGTTTTACCAGAGATTATGCCTTATCTTTGAGTAATTGCATTATCCTGAAATAATTCTTATTGCTTCAGGATGCTTGGATTCTGCATTCCCAAATTGTTCATATTAGGAATGGAATCTTTTTGGGTTATCTGTGTGTTTGGGGCTGACTTGGCCTTGAGTTATTGTGGGTTGCCCATTTCTGGGGTGGTCTGAACTCATTATGGCTCAAACAATTAATGGTCCGGGCTCTTGAGATAAGTCTTGAACCCGTCTGTCTTGGGCTGGGTCTCAAGCCCATAAATCTGTCCGCCTTCAATATATATAATATGTTTATATCATTGTATGATTATTTTAATTTGTAATTATTTTTAAATAGTTAAATGATTAAATGCCACAATTTATATTTTATAATAGTTATTTATTGTATGTATAAAGCCTTTAGTAGATAGTATTTTTAAATCTTTTTCTGTTTGTTATTTTGTGATATCTTAGTATCCCACATCGGAAAGAGATAGAGAGTTCTTGAGTTATAAAGAAAAAACCTTGAATCCTTACATTCATCGAGGTCCTTTTTCAGGTGGTAGAGATCTTAACAAAATTACGCAGTTAAGCGTGCTTGGACGAGAGCAATGCAAGGATTGGTGACCCCCTTAGAAGAACAAAATCGTGAGGGTTTTTACCTAAAGCGGATAATATCATTACTATGTGAAGGGTCGGAGTGTTATATATATATATATATATTTTTAAAAGTTTGTACCAAAAAATATAAGTTGTGGTTGTGGTTGTGGATAGTGGACATATTTGAATTTTTTATATTTAATTAAATTTTTATGTTTTTTCTTTGATTTGTAGAATTTTATAATCATGCCTCTTAGAAAGTATATGCCTGGATAAAAAAAAAGAAGTAAAAAATTGAGAAATTAATTCAATCTCAAGTGGGATCTTTTAATAAGTTTTTAAGTACTAAAAAACCAACAGAAAATTCAAGTTTATATTATTATTTTTGGTTATTTTTGAAGTTGTTTTCGTTGTAAATCGAATATTGGTGAATTGTGAAACAACAAGACAAAAATTTATTTATTAAAACTCTCGAAATTATTGTGTATAAAAAAGTTATAGGAGCTCTTTCTTAATCATCTGTTTTGGACCCCAAATCACTTAGGGCTGGCACTGACCTCTAGCATGAAGGAGTGGAAGCCTAAGGCTCATTTGGAAATTTTAGCTTTTTAGTTTTTTAGTTAAAAACGTAAAAAAATCAACACCGTCCATTTAGCAAAAAACAAAAAAGGTTAGAAAATCAAAAAGTTAAATCAAAACACCAATTCTTAAAATATTATATTCAAACTCCGACTGCTTTTAAAATACAATAATACTTTTGATTCATAACTTATTTACTATCATTGCAAACTACATATAATTGTTAATATCAAATATATAGGAGGGCAAAATTGTTCTAATTGAATAAAAAATAAAAAAATTAACTTTTTACCCAAATAACTAATATGAAAAAAATTAGTTTAAAAGTTCAATTATCAAATAATTTTAATTTAAATTAAATTTAATTTTTGTAACTAAAAAAAAACTTTTAAACTAATCGATAATTGGGCCTTTATCAGTAGGCAGCAGCTATGCGGCAAACCAATCAAAGGGAGATGATAAAATCAACTCTACGAGACTGGAAGGAAGAGCATGAAGTTCCAGCCCATAGTTGCAAGAAGTCGAAGTGGCGAAGCGGAAGCACATGCACATGGAACATTTTAAAGTTGTAAAGCACGTGAGCATTTATATATTACTAGTAAAAAGGCGGCGTGCAAGGCTGCCACTTATTGCTCAATATGAATATATTATTTAATTAAAAATTTAATGAGCTATAATTGTATATAATGAATAAAAGTGAATAAAAAATGTGCAATATGTTTAATAAAAAACATAATAATTCTTCAATAAAATTGTCGTCGGTACTGTTTCCAAATGGAATGAGAAATAATTTTTTTAGAACTTATTCATCAACATCTGTCAAATAATATTCGTATTGAATATGGTATTATATGAAATTAAAAAAATTATTACAATTTTTATTTGCCTTAAAGCTATTTGTGTTAAATAGATTTTCAGCTTTCAAGCCATTTCAAATTTATCAAATTAATTTTGTACTATTTTGATTAAAAGTGACTTTTAAATAAAAAATGGGTAAGCCAGGTTATGGGTATTTTTTGTGGGTAAATATTAAATGTGTTATGGTTGTATGCTAAAAATTATGATTTTTGATTTTACTATTTTATTTTATTTTTACTAAAATTAATTTTTTCTTTTTATGAGAATCTTAATGAGTAATGTATGTATTTTATTATTTATTTGAAATTGTGCGTGGATATTTTTTATTCTACATAGTAGTTAATCGGTGTGTAAAGTTCATCTTGCACACGGAAGACCAGATTAAAGATTCTTGTGAAATATAAGTTTTTAGTTCACAGCTTAGATGGATTTAGACAAACTATCGGTACGACTGTACCATAGAATTTTAGTAAACCTATCTTGATTACATAAAATAGATAATAGCGTTCTTTATTGTTTCATATCGCTATGTTAGTACATTTTGTGTATTGAGCCGAACTACGTTGGGGTAATTAATTTTATACTGAGTATATAAATTAATTCACACTCCATGGTTATTATGAGTGCTTATACTCTTAATTCTGAAATAATTAATTATTTACGTATATTTAATATTCATTATTTTGATTCATTAAAGGGTGCGATTTTTTCAGATCTATAATCTCGGTGATTTGAATAACGATAATAATTATATGGTGACTATTAACTATTGACAGAATCTACGTCCCAGAAGATCGAGATTGACAATACTCTCTTAAAAAAGTTTATAAGTTTTCATCGAGTCAAACCCTGCAGGTGAACTTAATTATTCGGTAGTCAATTAAGTTAAGCGGAAGATCTTAAGAAATTTATTTAAGAAACCGATTAAATACAATTTTTATTTGCCTTAAAGCTATTTGTGTTAAATAGATTTTCAGCTTTTAAGCCATTTCAAATTTATCAAATTAATTTTTTTACTATTTTGATTAAAAGTGACTTTTAAATAAAAAATGGGTAAGCTAGGTTATGGGTCTTTTTTGTGTGTAAATATTAAATTTGTGTTAGGGTTGTATACTAAAAATCATAGTTTTTTGTTTTAGTATATAATTTTTTTTAATAAAATTAATTTTTTCTTTTTATGAGAATCTTATTGAGTAATGTATACATTTCATTATTTACTTAATGTCGTGCATTGATGTTTTTTTATTCTACATAGTATTTAATTTGGTATGTATAGTTCAGCTTGCACATGAAAGATCAGATTAAAGGTTCTTGTGAAATATAAATTTTTAGTTCCTAGTTTAGATGGAATTAGACAAACTATCGGTACGACTGTAGTACAGAGTTTTAGTAGACCTATCTTGATTACATGGTGTTAGGATTGGTATACTAAAAATTATATTTTTAGTATTTAATTTAATTTTAATAAAATTAATTTTTTATTTTATG